>CAKNXH010085127.1:0-13861 GCA_932178445.1 Andricus quercusramuli | reverse complement strand
GAGTAGGAGAATTATGAGAAAATAAGAAAAAAGAGTAATAAAAGGTCCAATATTAGAGACAGGGAAACAAAAAAAAGGAAAAAATTTGTGATTCCCTTGAAAAACCATAATTTTTGTTTTATTTATGGAAATTGTTAGGCCCATGTTCCTCATACTTGTATTTGGTTCGCTTAAAGTCCTTTAAAAAACTTTGTTTGGATCTGCCATAACAACCTTATCATCTGCGAATGCTAACCCACGTACCCACACTGTCCCGAGATCCACAACTTCTTGAGTTAACAAGATGAAAAGAAGATGGATGTGAGTGAGAGGGAGGGAAGAGGGAATAGCTAATAGGAAGGGAAGTAGTAGGGAAAGTAGGAGAGTAGAGTAAGAAAATTGAAGTGGGGGGAGGCAAGTGGAGGTAGAATAGAATAGAGGAAGAATTTCAAAGCTAGGGGTAGTGAGTGAAGAAAAATAAGGGAAGCAAGGGTGGGTGAGGAGGTAATTTGAAGTTACAGAGAAGGGAAGTAGGGAAAGTAATGGGTGGCAAATCAAGAGGGTATGGAAAGTACGGGAGGGAAATTAGCAAGTACGGGGTGGTAGGTGAAGTAAGGGATCAGAGGGAATGTAAGTTCTAAGAAGGAAAGTAGGGAAGGTGATAGGTGTAGAATGGAAAGGGGGAGTAGGTAGTAGGACAAAAAGTATGTTAGGTGAGTCTAAGAATGTGAGGGAAAGAGAATGATGAGAGAGGAGAAGAAGCAGGGAAAAGGGTCGGGATGGGAAGTAGAGAAAGTAGGGAAAGTGAAGAAGAGGTGTAGGGTTAGAAGGGTAGCAGACGTGGTAGTAGGGGCTATTAGTAGGAAAAATTAGAGAAAATAAGAAAAAACTAAAAAAGAGTAATGAAAGGTTCAATATTAGAGATAAGGAAACAAAAAAAGAATATAAGAAGATGAACTAAAAGGTAGAGATAGAGGAAGTGGGAAGTATAAGAGAGAAAGAGGGTTGAGGGGAGTAAATGACACTTGTGAAACGAATGAAGCAGGAACACGGAAGGTGAGTAATGACAAGAAAGAGGACGTTATTTGGCTTATAGAAAGATAATGATATTCTAAAAGGGAGGAGAAGAAACATAGATTGAACCGAATAGGAGTATTAGAGCTCATACCAGAGAAGGGATAACAAAGCAGCAGGGATATCAAAACAGATGTAATAAATAGGAACGAGAAGGTTGAAAAAGGATTGGAAAAGGAGAATGTACTAGAAAAGAGAGGTTATGGAATTTTGAGGAGAAGATAATAAAGGGAAAGCAAGAAGATTTAGCGAAAAAGGGTATGAAGAAGGTAGAAGAAAGGAGAGAGAGGGAGAGACCGATGCAGATAACAAGATGAAGAAAAGGAAAAAGGAAGTTCTCCAAGAAGAGAGAGAGAGAAGGGAGAAGATGGAAAATAATGGCAAGATTCAGATTGGGAAAGGAGGTAAGGGAAGGGATATATTGAGAAACGGAAGATGAGAGAAAGTAAAGATTCTGTAAATGTAAGAGGAAACATGACAGGAATAAAGAACATGTGGGAGAGGACTTGGAGACAAAGGAAGTCGATAACAGAATCCAGTTAAGGTTGTAGAGGAGAATGGATCGAGAGAGGTGTGCATGAGAGAATTGATAGCAGCCAGATTGCCTTATTTAGAAGCGTCAAGATTTATGAGCAATGGTTATATGGTTTTTAGGGTTTCGTAGCCCCAGAAAGAAAATGTAATAGTTAGAGGTATCAGAGTGGGAGTAGGAATGAGGAACGAGAGGGATAGAAGAAGAAATGGATGAGAGGAAGGGAAGGAGAGAAATTAGGACAGGAGTGTACGAAAATTGCAGTAGCGGAGGTGAGGGGAATTAAAATAGAGAAGAGAATGAATTTAAAAGGTAAGGTAGTAAGAGAAGGAATATAGGGAAGCACGCGTGGGGAGGAAGGTAATTTATAATTACAGAGGAGAGAAGTATGAGAAGCAATGGGTTGGAAATAGAGGAAGTATGAAAAGTAAGGGAGAGCTATTGACGGTTCCGGAGTAATGAGTGATGTGTTCAGGAGGGAGAAGTAGAGGAAATTACGAAAATAATTTTATGGGAGAAGAAGCATTTGCGGAAAGAGAGATAATGAGAGAGAAGAAGTAGGTAAAACATGGTGGGAAAGTTGATGGTAAAGGTTGTTAGGGAGAAAGAGCCCAGAGGGGAAGTAGAGAAAGTATACAAAAGGAAGTGAGTAGTAGTAAGGGATATTATGAAGAAGTGGAGAAGTGAGGGGGGGCTGATACGACAAAATCGGATCGAACAGGATAGGATAGAAAAGAAAAACTGGGAGAGGGGGTGTGATAAGGAAAGAGAAGAGATATCAACAACTTAATTGACCTCCTAATAGACTTCTAAATCCTTTTTCATGGGCTCATGGTGACTACTCCATCAAAAAAAAATTTTTTGTAATTAAAAAAGTTTAGAGATTTAATTTTCTAATGTTGAAAGAGAGGATTACTGTGAAATAAAGGGGATTCTGACAGATATTGAGAAAGAGCTTTCGCAGCATTTCAGAGATTTTGCACCGAGGAAGATACTCGTCGTGTAATTAAGAGCCCGTAAAGATGCTAGCGATGCGCCTCCACTTTACGAGGGTAACTCGTATTAATAAACGAAGTTTTAGCGGTGCAATGCATTTACTGGCCGCATAAAAATAATAATTGATATGCATAATGCCACAGTACCTTTAATCAACTTCTAAAACCACCCACAGGAAATTTAAATTATTTATAATTGATAATTAGTGTTTTTAAATGCTGAAGAAAAAGCTAGCATAATAATTGGTATATTTTCTGAAATAAAATTTCTTCTCTCGATCTCTCTAGTAGCTTAATGGGGAAAGCACCTGACCGGAAATAAGAAGTTCTGTGGTTCGTATCTCAGCGGAGCAAAAAGAGATATTTTTTTTAGAAAAAAAAAATTAATCAAACAAATTGAACAATTTGAAACAATTTGAACTAAACAAATTTCAATTGCAGAACAAACAGGAACTTTCTAGCATTACTCAAATTGATTATTATTAATAACAATAAATTGTTTGAAGAATTAATTTTGTCACCAATAATAAATTATTATTTAACCTAGCCTCATTGAAAATTAAACAAGAATACAAATTTTTTGGAAAAAACTGCAACTTTCTAGCATTATCCTAAGAGAATATTATCAACAATAATAATAAAGGAAAGTGACGGAGTAGAGGAGAGGGTGTGCAGTGCAGAAGAGGAGAAGTATAAGAGGTTATTTGATGGAGGGGGGAGGGGTAGGGGTGGATACGTAGGGATGGGAAGAGAAGAAGTTGTAAGTAAGGTAGAGATAGTGAAAGTTGAATGGGGAAAGTGAGCAGGAAATATGTGGAAGAGCGGAAGTGGTAAGGAAGGTGAAAGAGATGGTATGATGAGATCCGATAAGACAGGATAAGATAGAAGAGCAGAGGACTAAAGGGATTGATACAGGGAGGAGGGAGGTTTTAAGAACATATCCCTATTCGGAATTTCAAACTACTTCAAAAGTCAAAGATAATTTAGTGCTGTATTGGGACTTCACACGGGGAAATTTCGAAAATTATATGGATAAAAAACGCGGAATTGTTAGAAGATTCCATTTTTGGGGAAATGAGGGGAGGAGAATGGTGGGGCTGTAAGGAACAGGAGGGGAAGAAGGAAAGGTGGTTAAGGAATAATGGGAAGTGGGGAGAGGAAAGTAAGTATAAGAAGGGATGAGAAGGGAAAGCAAAGGAAAGTAGGGCAGGGAAGAGGAACTAGAGGTAGTAGAGGATGGAAAGTTTGAAGAATATCAAAAGCGAAAACAAAGGTTAGCCGAAAGTCAATTCAGTGTACAATGGCTATCGATAAGAGACTAACCACATTTTCTCAAATTCTCCTAGGTGATAAAAGATTACCGGAGTTATTGAAAGAAGCAGTTTGTTGGGAAATGAGTGGAGATAAGTGAAGGGATTGGAAGGGATGGAAAGATCGAGTAGGCAAGTAAGAATTGAGAAAGAAAAAACAGAAGAGGAAGAGAAGTATGTGAGGCGACGGGAAGTAAAAGTAATGGAGGGAAGTAGGGTGACAAGGGATGGTAGAATGGAAGATTAGGGAAGAAGTGGTGGGTAGAGACCTGGGTGGAAAGAGGAAGAAAAACGAGGAAAGTGGAGGATATAAGGTATGATTGGAGAAGACTAAATATAATAGAAGGAAAAAGAAGAAGAATAAGAGTGGTTGGCGTGAGGAAGAGAGTGTAGATTTGATTAAGTTCTCCCTATTTTGAATTTTTAATCATCTAAAGTAAGCTTGATACTTTTGTTCTGTAGTGGGACTTTATTCAGAGAAATTCCGAAGAATATCTAAAGCGTCAGTGAAGATAAGCCTAAAATCTTTTTCTAGTATAATGCCTATGGTTGATGGATGAGCCACGATTTCTGAAAGTTTTCCTGATGGGAAAAGTTTTCTGGAATTGTTGAAAGATGCAGTTTTTGGGAAAGTGAGGGAAGAAGAATGGTGGGATTGTAAGAAATGGAAGTGAAGGTAGGGAAGGTTATTATGGAAGAAGGAATAGTAGAGACAGGATAATAAGTATGAGAAGGGATAAGAAGGAAAAGTATTGAATAAATGTGAGTGGGAGAAAGTAGAGTAGGGGAGAGGAACTATGAGAAGTAGAGGATGGAAATTTTGAATAATATCTGCAGCAAAAACAAAGGTTAGCCGGAATTCAATTTAGTGTACGATATATATATCGATGACGTGAGACTAACCACGATTTCTGAACATTTTCTGAGTGGTTAAAGTTTGTGGCAGTTATTGAAAGGAGCAGTTTGTAGGGAAGTAAGAGGAGGGAAATGAAGAGATTGGAAGGGATTGTGGGATTAAGTAGTTGAATAAGGATTAGGGATGCAAGACAGGAAGAGGGAGAGAAGTATGTGTGGAGTCGAAAAGTAAGATTGATGGAAGGGAAGTAGGGGGATAAAGGATGTTAAGGAGGAAGAGTAGGGAAAAAGTGGTGGGCGGGGTGGAAGGAGAAGGGACACCCAGGAAAGTGGAGAAGACGATAAGATAATATCAGATGGTACTAGATAGGAAAGAAGAGAACAGGAATGAGAGAGGTATGTGTGAGGGGAAAGGGTGGATTTGATTAACTTCTCCCTACTTGGAAAATAGAGTCTCTGCAAGAGATGGGAGATGGAGTAAGGAAGGTGATTATGGAAGAAGAAGTAGTAGGGAGAGGAAAATGAGTATGAGAAGGGAGGAGATGGAAAAGTAAGCATGGGAAAGTAGAGCAGTGAAGAGGAAGAGGACGATTAGCCCCAGTTTCTGAAAATTTTCTAGGTGTACAAAGTTTTCCGGAGTTGTTGAAGGAAGCAGTTTGTAGGGCAGGTGAGGGCAATTTTAGTCGTCTTCCCTGCTGTCGAACCTGTCGATCTCACCTTCGCTTGGTCGCGACCAGATCTCTTTCCGAATGTGCGAGAAAATGGGGTGGCTTGGGAGTTTGAATTCACCGGAAATAATATTGCTGGTACGCTCGTACGTGCTGTGATAAGGCTTCCAACTGCCGACAACGACGACCGCATTTTGTGCGGAAGGCGAACTTTTAAATTGCCAAAGCCAGTACCAAGTTTCCTCAAGTTTTCTTCAAAACACACACCATCGCAGGGGACGCGTATAAGCCAATGAAAAGTGCCGGCACATAAGGTTTCGAGAAAATTTAACATAAACGTAAGGTCCCCGGTCGAGCTAACGAGCATAATATAATCCAACTTACTCTGGTTCCCAGTTGGATTCCTAGCTGAAGGCTCTCCACAAGCTTCTTCAAACACGATTAAATCTTCACCAAGATTTGCGACAGGAAATTGCCTACAAAAAAGGGTTTAGAGACTATGAGGATGTTAATTAGGTTGAAATCTCCCTCCATCTTACATCTCTCACCACCTCCCAGTCACACTTCTCTCCTCCTCTATCTCATCCTGTCCTATTCGATCCTATCTCACCGTCCGCTCTCTATAATTTCCACTCTTTCTCCTTTCCTCACCAACTCTCTCTTTCCTTCATCTACTTTCTCTCATTCCTCGTCGCTACTCTTTCCTCTTCAATCTTATCCTATACTATCCGATCCTATATCATTGTCCGTTCTCCTTAACTTCCACTTCCTCTCATATTCTCACCAAGACTCTCTTTCATTTATATACTTTCTCTCATTCCTCATCCCTTCTCTTTCGCCATCTCTTTCCTCTTCTATCTTATCTTGTACTATCCGATCCTATATTATCGTCCGCTCTCCTTAACTTCACCTCCCTCTCATATTCTCACCAACTCTCTCTTTCCTTTATCTACTTTCTCTCATCTCGTCCCTACTCGTTCGCCCTCTCTTTGCTCTTCTATCTTACCTTGTAGTATCCGATCCTATATCATCGTCCGCTTTCCTTAACTTCCACTCCCTCTCATATTCTCACCAACGCTCTCTTTCTCTCATCTACTTTCTCTACTTCCTCGCCCCTACTCATTCCTCCATACTTCCCCTTCCATACTTCCCATTCCTCTCATACTTTCAGCACGCTCGAATACTTGCCATACTTTCCCCTACACCTATCTCTCCCTCATCACTTCCCCTACTTTCTCTACCATCCCAACATCTACTCCCCTCTCTTCGTATTTCTAATACTTCCCTTCCCCTCCTCCACTGCCCGTTTTATCACCTACTCCTTGTCACTCACTCTTCTTTGTATTTGCCCAAAATTTATGCACATACCTTTTAAAATTAAAGGTCAAGGCATCAACAACAGTAATTTGGTGATTGTGAATTCTCTTTTGTTAAAGCTCCTCTGGCTTTAACGAGCACATTCTCATCTCGTCTCTCTCAAAATTATTATATAATATTTTTGTACAATACATAGGCCATGAAACCATTGCATCTTGAATATTCTTTTTAAATTAATTCAAAAAAATATTTTTGGGTTTTCTAGGAATTTTGATACCAATTTTTTATTCTTAGAACTACAATAAATCTAAATTCATTTTAATTAATTTTTTTTCAATAAATTTTGAGATATGGCAAATACAAAATAAAACTTTCGAATAACTATTCTTTTGTTAGGTTTATTTTTCCTTTTTCTTAATATTATATAAATATAATTTTCCTAAGATTCTTGGGAAATTCAAAAACATTTTTAAAAATTTCAGATACAAGAAATTAAAATTTCCACATAAAAAGTTAATCTTCAACCAAAAAGTCGAATTTTCAACCAAAAAATATTTCAAGATGCCACAAAAAAATTTAATAATCGTATATCAATCCAAAAAGATTTTAATTTTCAATTTTGAAATAATCTTTATTTAAAAATTTAATTCTTAGTTAAAATAATAACAAAATTGCAAAAAAATAGTTGTATCTTCAAGAAAAAAGATGAATTTTCAACAAAGAAATTTTCACCTAATTTTCACATTTTCAAGCAAAAGAGATGAAGCCTAAACGAAAAATATAATAGTTGATAAATAAATAAATTAAAATATATTTTAAATTTCACATCAAAGCGATTTGAATTTATCCAATAAGACGACTTTCCAACAACAACAAAAGTTGAGTCCTCAACCAAAAAAGGTTTTTATTTTTAACTGAAAATTTGAAATTTTAATATAAAAAATAAATTTCCAACCCAAAAAGAGAAAATTGTGGACCAAAGTATTGAATTTGCAAACAACAAATATTTTTCAATCCAGAATGAAAAAAAAAAGTAAGGCAAATTATAATTTGAAGAAAAAAATTAATTTTTAAAACAAAATTTCAAAGAAAAAAAATCTCAAAGCAATTTTTCATTATAAGAGATTTTACAAAGCTTGAAGGAAAATTTAAGTATTGAGTATTGTATTATAATTTGTTCAAATATTCTCCTAAAATTGATTTTTAAAAATACAGAATCATTTAAAATATTCCAAGGATTCTTGAAAATTTTTTTTATCTTGAAACCTTTCAAAGTCTCAAAAAGCTTCAAATTTTCATTTTTATATCATCAGAAATTTCGTTTTAGGTTTTCTGAAATTTTTTATTATTTTTAAAATTCTTTCGAAACTTTTCAATATATTTCAGAATGATTCGAATTTTTCCTACAATTTTGAAAAAACTTTGCAAAATTAAGAAAATTGCCTTCAAATTTTTCAGATTCTATTTTGATAATTTATAAAATCCTTAGGAAAATTTTTTGAAATCTTTTTGAATCTTAGCTTTAAATAAATGTTGTAAAATAAAAAATCGTTAACAATTTTCTAATAAATTGTAAGAAAATTCTTTATTTTCTTGAAACTTTTCAAAGTTCTTTAAAAGCTTCTGAACTTGTTCGAAATATTCGAAAATCTACATTTTTTTTTAAATAAAATAATTTTTGTAACCTTTCGAAAATTTTGAATATATTTTAAACATACTCGAATTTTTTCTCAAATTTTTTTTAACTTGCAAAATTGAAAAATTTTGAAATCTACATTTTTTCCGAAATTTTAGGAAATTATTTGAAATCATTTTAAATATTTTCTTCAATTGAATTATTTTCAATTGAATTATTCAATTTAATTATTTAATTGAATTATTATTTTCGATTGAATTATTCAATTTAATTATTTAATTGAATTATTATTTTCGATTGAATTATTCAATTTAATTATTTAATTGAATTATTATTTTCAATTGGATTATTTTCATGAGCTAGAGAAATTTATGAGCTGAAAAAACAATTTTAAAAAAGTTTTTCATCAAAGATCTATATAGAAATAAAAAATAAATTAAAAATGCAACTCGAGAGCTTTTTTCATTTCACAAAAGTTTGAAAATTAAGCGAAAAAAGACCTTTTTTCAGAAAAAAATTAATTAATCTCAAAAATGTTATAATTTTGTTATCAAAAATATAAATTTTTTAAGAAAAAAACTGACATAGCATAACAAAAGATTGTTAAACGTTGTAAATCATAGTTTAAATTGGATAATTTTTGTTTCAAATGGCCGGAAATTTTTTTACAAAAAAGTACAGAAAAGTTACAATATAAAAAAAAAAAAAACATAAATCCACGCTATTATTTGAAATACTGCTACTTGAAGGATAAATAAAAAAAATTATAAATTTTCAAAATTATATAATTTTAAGCAA
Source organism: Andricus quercusramuli (assembly GCA_932178445.1). Lineage (NCBI taxonomy): Eukaryota > Metazoa > Arthropoda > Insecta > Hymenoptera > Cynipidae > Andricus > Andricus quercusramuli. The sequence goes on along the minus strand of CAKNXH010085127.1, from coordinate 4,697 downwards.
TTTTTAGCTAGAAACATTAATTTTTCAATTAAAAATTTATTATTGAAATTTGTTTTTAAATCTTCAAAAATATTCTCTATAAAATTTGTTTTTGAAAATCATTTGAAAATTTTTCAGGAGACTAATAATAATTTTATTATCTTCAAAATCAAATTTTTCCTGAAATTTTATGAAATTCTTGCGAAAGTGAAAAAAATTGTCCTAAAATCATCAAGATTTTTTTTCAATTTTGGAAATCTTCAATATTCTCTTTAAATTGATTTAAAAAAATGGTGTTAGTTTTTCAGGAAATTTTGACCTCAATTTTTTATTTATTTAAAACCTTCAAAAGTGCTTAAAAAGCTCGTAAATTTAAATTTATTACAACAATTTTTTTTTTAAACTAAATTTTGAGATATGGCGAATAAAAAATAAAACTTTCCAATAAATATTCATTCGTGAGGTCAATTTTTTATTTGTCCTAAGATTATGTAAATATAATTTCCCTAAGATTTTTGGGAAATTCAAAAACATTTTCAAAAATTTCAGATATATGAAATCAAAATTTCCACAAAAAAAGTTGAATCTTCAACCCCAAAGTTGAATTTTCAACCTAAAAATATTTCAAGACCTCGAAAAAAAAATTAATAATTGATATTTTAATCCAAGAAGATTTAAGTTTTTTACTTAAAAATCATTTTAATTTTTAAATTCAATTTTTAGTTGAATCCTCAAGAAAAAAGAAAAATTTTCAACCAAGAAATTGTCACCAAACTTTTACAGTTCCAACCAAAAAATATGAAATTTGAACGAAAAATAAATTGATAAAAAGTTGATAAATAAATAAACTAAAATATATTTCAAACTTTAAATCAAGGCGATTTTAATTTATCAAAAATTTATCCAAAAATTCAAAGAGATTTTTAATTATTTCCAGTATGTCGAAAAAGTTTCTAGACTGCTTGAGAAATTTTTTTTTCATCTCGAAAATTTTTTCAAAATCTCTTAAAGCTTCAAAATTTTATTTTCAAATCATCAAAAATTTTGTTTCAAGTTTTCTGAAATTTATTCTTATTTTTAGAAATCTTCAAAAATACTTTTAAATATATTTTAAAATGATTAGAATTTTACCTACAATTTTGAAAAAAATTTGCAAAATTAAAAAAATTACCTTCAAATTTTGCAGATTCTATTTTGGTCAATTATAAAATCTTTAGAGAAATGTTTGGAAATCTCTTTGTATCCTTCCTTAAAAATAAATGTAAAATAAAAATCATTAAAAATTGCCTGAGAAATCGTGAAAGAATTTTTTATTTTCTTGAAAAACTTCTGAATTTTTTGTTTCGAAATATTCGAAAATCTACATTTTTTTTTAAATAAAATAATTTGTATAAGCTTTCAAAATTGAATTTTGAACTAGTCGAATTTTTTTTTTTAATTTCCAATCTTGCAAAATTGCAAAATTTTGCTTTGAATTCTCCTACATTCTTTTCCGAAATTTTAGAAAATTATTTGAAATCATTTTTAATATTTTCTGAAAATTAACTTTTTTCTAATTCATTAAAATTTTTTCCATAAAAATTTTTTTTCATCAAATACCCTAATCTATATAAAGAGAAGAAATCAATTAAAAATGCAACTAGAGAACTCTTTTTATTTTACAAAAGTTTGAAAATTAACATTTTTTATTTCCTTATTATTCTAATTTAATTTGTTATTCAAAACACACACAGCACATGCATTTTACAATCAGTCAGTATAAATAAATTCGTTACACGACTTATAATTAAAATTTAAATAAAATAATAAATTAACTTTAAAACATTTTTTTCTCGCAATTTTTTGTTTTTGATTTTTGTTACGTTGGATTTTTAGTAGTTTTGATCACTCAACCTCGCAAAATATAATGCTGGATAATCCGACGAAATTCCCTGGGATAATATTTCTGCATATGTTCAATAATTTGCCTAGATTGCTTGGATTGCGTTGGAGTGCATCGGCGACAGTTGTTTTTTAAAGCTTCTGGAATCAAGGCTGTAAAATAAAAAAATAAAAATTTATAAAAAAAAAATTCTTAAAAATTTATTAAAGGAATCTTTATTATCATTGGAGAATAACAGAAAATATTGAACGTCTTTTCAGACTAGATGTAGCTATGAATTAGAAATTTTTTTAATTAATTGATTTAAAAAAAAAAAAAAAAAATCTCCTTTTTCCCGCTGGGATACGAACCACAGCAATTTGGTTTCGATTCCCAGCGGAGGAAATGAAGATTTTTTTTTCAGGAAAAAAAATTAAATTAATTTTTCATTCATATATCCATCTAGTCTGAAAAGACGTCTTTCGATTTCTCTAGTAAAAAAAAGGAGAAGATCCATTTTCAGAAAAAAAAATTATTATTAAAAATTAGTGAAAACAAATTAGGGAATTAATTAAGAGAATAAAAAAACCTAAACAAAATTAATTTTAATATTGATTCATTCAAACTTATGGTGTCTTCATTCTTAATTTAATTTAATTAATTATTTGACATACATTCGTATTTTTAATTTATTTTATTTTTATTTATTTTAGTTTTCTAACCTCATATTTTCAAATTATCAGAAATAAAATGGAATTTTTATTAAAACCATCATTCTTCATGTTATAAATTCTAACAAAAATTAATCAATATATTTTGTTGAGTTAATTTTTGTTTGAAAATGTTATCATTTGGCTGAAAATTTTATTGTTTAGATGAAAAAGCAACAATTTTTCTAATAAATCATCCTTTTTGTTTTAAGCTTCGAAATTTAATCGTTTTAATAAAAATTAAAAAATTTTATCAAAAAGTTATCCTTCATTGTTTTTAAAAATTATTTTGTTAAATTTTTATCTTGATGGTTTTTGAATAAAATATTTTCTTGTTTGAAAATTTCAAACCTCTTTGTCGAAAATTCGTCCTTTTCATTTTAGTTCGAAATTAATATTTTTTTGGTATAGATTTAACTGTTTTGGTAGAAAATCCATATTTTGGTGAAAAATTCCACTTTCTTGAAAATTATTCTGTTTTGGCTGAAAATTAAACTATTTGGTAGAAACTTCGTCTTTTTTTAATTTAACTGTTCTTGATAAAAATAAAAAAAATTAAAATTTCGAAAATTATCAATTACATCTGTTAAAAATATTTTTTTGTTGTGAAGATTTATCTCTTTTGTTGAAAATTTGATTCCATATTTTTTTGAAAATTCCTTCTTTTTTTGGTAAAAAATTAATCTTCCGTGTTAAAAATTGAACCATTCAATTTTTTGTTGAAAATTCAACTCTTTGTTTAAAAATTAATATTTTTCGTTGAAAATTCAACGATTTGGCTAAAAAAAATGTTTACTGACAAATTTTTCAGAATTAAAAATTCAATACTCTTGCTAAAATTCATCTGTTTAGGTAAAAATTCTATCTCTTTTTATTGAAATTGAAACAGCTTGATTTGAAAATTTAATTATGTCAATGAAAATTTAAAAATTTTGTTGAAAAGTTATCCTTTTTGGTTGAAAATTAAAAAATTTGATTGAAATTTCATAACCATTTTTTTTATCGAAAACACAACTTTTTTTAAAAAAATTGATCTAATTTGGTTGAGGATTCAACTACTTTTTTAAATATTTGCCTTTTAAGGTTGAATTAAACTTTTTTTGAACAAAAAAATCGAAAAATAATGTCTTTGGTCAAAAATTTAACTATTCCATTTTTGATTCCAAATTTTCTCTTTTTTATTTGTCAAAAATAATTTTTTTTGTGCAAAATTTACCTTTGAAGAAAAAAATCTAACTTCAAATTTTGTTGAAAGTCCTTCTTTTTTGTTTCGAAATTAATTTTTCATTTTGAAAATTTGAATATTCCATTTTTTGTTAAAAATTCATACAGTAAAATATTTTTATCAAAGAATTTTTTTTGTTTAAAGCTTTTTAAAATTATTGTCTGAATTGCAAATAACAGTAATTGTATAACAATTTTATTTAAAAAATAAATTTAAAAACACATTCGCCTCCAACTAAAAAAAATTCACCTTAATTTAAATTTAAATTTAATTTTAAATTTAAAAGTTCGGATATTTTGTCATTTGGAAATTTTCTGTCGAGATCGACCTTGATAATGTGAGTAAATAAAATAATATCGTAAATACAGGAAATGAATTAACCAAAGCAGAATTTAAAATCATCAAGAAAAGGAGACGATTTTTCAATCGCGAAAAACAAAATTTCCTTTTACTGGAAAATTTCTGGAAAAAAAATTTTCAAAATACTTAATTTTCGAAATCATGGAATTGCTGACAATTACAAATTCCCAATTGGCGAAATTCCGGGTAATAAAATTTCCCCCTTCTTTTCTAGCGAGTTTCAAAATTTCAGAAGATAGGTAATTCCCAAAATTATAAAATATCCGAAACAATAAAATTATTGAAACAATATTTTAATTTTTTAGTTTGGGAAAAAAATTTATATTTCAATCGTTGTTATTTTAAATTTAAACATTCTATAATTCGGAAATTTTATAATTTGGGAATTTTATAATTCGGGAATTTTATAATTCGGGAATTTCGTAGTGTCGGGAATTTTATTTTTCGGGACTGCATTATCCGGGAATTTTGTTATTATTCGGGAATTTTATAATGCGGAAATTTTATAATTTGGTAATTTCATAATTCGGAAATTTTGTCATTTGGGAATTTTATAATTCGG
>CAKNXH010085126.1:0-13884 GCA_932178445.1 Andricus quercusramuli | reverse complement strand
GAGTAGGAGAATTATGAGAAAATAAGAAAAAAGAGTAATAAAAGGTCCAATATTAGAGACAGGGAAACAAAAAAAAGGAAAAAATTTGTGATTCCCTTGAAAAACCATAATTTTTGTTTTATTTATGGAAATTGTTAGGCCCATGTTCCTCATACTTGTATTTGGTTCGCTTAAAGTCCTTTAAAAAACTTTGTTTGGATCTGCCATAACAACCTTATCATCTGCGAATGCTAACCCACGTACCCACACTGTCCCGAGATCCACAACTTCTTGAGTTAACAAGATGAAAAGAAGATGGATGTGAGTGAGAGGGAGGGAAGAGGGAATAGCTAATAGGAAGGGAAGTAGTAGGGAAAGTAGGAGAGTAGAGTAAGAAAATTGAAGTGGGGGGAGGCAAGTGGAGGTAGAATAGAATAGAGGAAGAATTTCAAAGCTAGGGGTAGTGAGTGAAGAAAAATAAGGGAAGCAAGGGTGGGTGAGGAGGTAATTTGAAGTTACAGAGAAGGGAAGTAGGGAAAGTAATGGGTGGCAAATCAAGAGGGTATGGAAAGTACGGGAGGGAAATTAGCAAGTACGGGGTGGTAGGTGAAGTAAGGGATCAGAGGGAATGTAAGTTCTAAGAAGGAAAGTAGGGAAGGTGATAGGTGTAGAATGGAAAGGGGGAGTAGGTAGTAGGACAAAAAGTATGTTAGGTGAGTCTAAGAATGTGAGGGAAAGAGAATGATGAGAGAGGAGAAGAAGCAGGGAAAAGGGTCGGGATGGGAAGTAGAGAAAGTAGGGAAAGTGAAGAAGAGGTGTAGGGTTAGAAGGGTAGCAGACGTGGTAGTAGGGGCTATTAGTAGGAAAAATTAGAGAAAATAAGAAAAAACTAAAAAAGAGTAATGAAAGGTTCAATATTAGAGATAAGGAAACAAAAAAAGAATATAAGAAGATGAACTAAAAGGTAGAGATAGAGGAAGTGGGAAGTATAAGAGAGAAAGAGGGTTGAGGGGAGTAAATGACACTTGTGAAACGAATGAAGCAGGAACACGGAAGGTGAGTAATGACAAGAAAGAGGACGTTATTTGGCTTATAGAAAGATAATGATATTCTAAAAGGGAGGAGAAGAAACATAGATTGAACCGAATAGGAGTATTAGAGCTCATACCAGAGAAGGGATAACAAAGCAGCAGGGATATCAAAACAGATGTAATAAATAGGAACGAGAAGGTTGAAAAAGGATTGGAAAAGGAGAATGTACTAGAAAAGAGAGGTTATGGAATTTTGAGGAGAAGATAATAAAGGGAAAGCAAGAAGATTTAGCGAAAAAGGGTATGAAGAAGGTAGAAGAAAGGAGAGAGAGGGAGAGACCGATGCAGATAACAAGATGAAGAAAAGGAAAAAGGAAGTTCTCCAAGAAGAGAGAGAGAGAAGGGAGAAGATGGAAAATAATGGCAAGATTCAGATTGGGAAAGGAGGTAAGGGAAGGGATATATTGAGAAACGGAAGATGAGAGAAAGTAAAGATTCTGTAAATGTAAGAGGAAACATGACAGGAATAAAGAACATGTGGGAGAGGACTTGGAGACAAAGGAAGTCGATAACAGAATCCAGTTAAGGTTGTAGAGGAGAATGGATCGAGAGAGGTGTGCATGAGAGAATTGATAGCAGCCAGATTGCCTTATTTAGAAGCGTCAAGATTTATGAGCAATGGTTATATGGTTTTTAGGGTTTCGTAGCCCCAGAAAGAAAATGTAATAGTTAGAGGTATCAGAGTGGGAGTAGGAATGAGGAACGAGAGGGATAGAAGAAGAAATGGATGAGAGGAAGGGAAGGAGAGAAATTAGGACAGGAGTGTACGAAAATTGCAGTAGCGGAGGTGAGGGGAATTAAAATAGAGAAGAGAATGAATTTAAAAGGTAAGGTAGTAAGAGAAGGAATATAGGGAAGCACGCGTGGGGAGGAAGGTAATTTATAATTACAGAGGAGAGAAGTATGAGAAGCAATGGGTTGGAAATAGAGGAAGTATGAAAAGTAAGGGAGAGCTATTGACGGTTCCGGAGTAATGAGTGATGTGTTCAGGAGGGAGAAGTAGAGGAAATTACGAAAATAATTTTATGGGAGAAGAAGCATTTGCGGAAAGAGAGATAATGAGAGAGAAGAAGTAGGTAAAACATGGTGGGAAAGTTGATGGTAAAGGTTGTTAGGGAGAAAGAGCCCAGAGGGGAAGTAGAGAAAGTATACAAAAGGAAGTGAGTAGTAGTAAGGGATATTATGAAGAAGTGGAGAAGTGAGGGGGGGCTGATACGACAAAATCGGATCGAACAGGATAGGATAGAAAAGAAAAACTGGGAGAGGGGGTGTGATAAGGAAAGAGAAGAGATATCAACAACTTAATTGACCTCCTAATAGACTTCTAAATCCTTTTTCATGGGCTCATGGTGACTACTTCACAAAAAAAAATTTTTTTGTAATTAAAAAAGTTTAGAGATTTAATTTCCTAATGTTGAATGAGAGGATTACTGTGAAATAAAGGGGATTCTGACAGATATTGAGAAAGAGCTTTCGCAGCATTTCAGAGATTTTGCACCGAGGAAGATACTCGTCGTGTAATTAAGAGCCCGTAAAGATGCTAGCGATGCGCCTCCACTTTACGAGGGTAACTCGTATTAATAAACGAAGTTTTAGCGGTGCAATGCATTTACTGGCCGCATAAAAATAATAATTGATATGCATAATGCCACAGTACCTTTAATCAACTTCTAAAACCACCCACAGGAAATTTAAATTATTTATAATTGATAATTAGTGTTTTTAAATGCTGAAGAAAAAGCTAGCATAATAATTGGTATATTTTCTGAAATAAAATTTCTTCTCTCGATCTCTCTAGTAGCTTAATGGGGAAAGCACCTGACCGGAAATAAGAAGTTCTGTGGTTCGTATCTCAGCGGAGCAAAAAGAGATATTTTTTTTAGAAAAAAAAAATTAATCAAACAAATTGAACAATTTGAAACAATTTGAACTAAACAAATTTCAATTGCAGAACAAACAGGAACTTTCTAGCATTACTCAAATTGATTATTATTAATAACAATAAATTGTTTGAAGAATTAATTTTGTCACCAATAATAAATTATTATTTAACCTAGCCTCATTGAAAATTAAACAAGAATACAAATTTTTTGGAAAAAACTGCAACTTTCTAGCATTATCCTAAGAGAATATTATCAACAATAATAATAAAGGAAAGTGACGGAGTAGAGGAGAGGGTGTGCAGTGCAGAAGAGGAGAAGTATAAGAGGTTATTGGGTGGAGGGGGGAGGGGTAGGGGTGGATACGTAGGGATGGGAAGAGAAGAAGTTGTAAGTAAGGTAGAGATAGTGAAAGTTGAATGGGGAAAGTGAGCAGGAAATATGTGGAAGAGCGGAAGTGGTAAGGAAAGTGAAAGAGATGGTATGATGAGATCCGATAAGACAGAATAATATGGAAGAGAAGAGGACTAAAGGGATTGATAGAGGGAGGAGGGAGGTTTAAAGAACATATCCCTCTTCGGAATTTAAAACTACTTCAAGAGTCAAAGATAATTTAGTGCTGTATTGGGACTTCACACGGGGAAATTTCGAAAATTATATGGATAAAAAACGCGGAATTGTTAGAAGATTCCATTTTTGGGGAAATGAGGGGAGGAAAATGGTGGGGTTGTAAGGAACAGGAGGGGAAGAAGGAAAGGTGGTTAAGGAATAATGGGAATTGGGGAGAAGAAAGTAAGTATAAGAAGGGATGAGAAGGGAAAGCAAAGGAAAGCAGGGCAGGGTAGAGGAACTAGAGGTAGTAGAGGATGGAAAGTTTGAAGAATATCAAAAGCGAAAACAAAGCTCAGCCGAAAGTCCATTCAGTGTACAATGGCTATCGATAAGAGACTAACCACATTTTCTCAAATTCTCCTAGGTGATAAAAGATTACTGGAGTTATTGAAAGAAGCAGTTTGTTGAGACATGAGTGAAGGGAAGTGAAGGGGTTGAAAGGGGTAGAAAGATCGAGTAGGCAAGTAAGAATTGAGAAAGGAAAAACGGAAGAGGAAGAGAAGTATGTGAGGCGACGAGAAGTAAAAGTAATGGAGGGGAAGTAGGAGAACAAAGGATGGTAGAATGGAAGATTAGGGAAGAAGTGGTGGTTAGAGACCGGGGTGGAAAGAGGAAGAAAAGCAAGGAGAGTGGAGGATATAAGGTATGATTGGAGAGGACTAAATAGAAGGAAAGAGAAAAAGAATGAGAGGGGTTTGTGTGAGGAAGAGAGTGTAGATTTGATCAAGATGTCCCTATTTTGACTTTTAAATGATATAAAAAAATTGTTATACTTTCGTTCTGTAGTGGGACTTTATTCAGAGGAATTCCAAAGAATATCTGAAGCGACAGTGAAGATAAGTCCAAAATCTTTTTCTAGTATGATGTCTATGGTTGATGGATGAGCCAAGATTTCTGAAAGTTTTCTTAATGGAAAAAGTTTTCCGGAATTGTTGGAAGATGCAGTTTTTGGGAAAGTGAGGGAAGAAAAATGGTGGGGTTGTGACAAATAGAAGGGGAATTAGATATGGTCACCATGGAAGGAGGAAAAGTAGGGAGAGGAAAATAAGTATGAGAAGGGATACGAAGGCAAAGTATTAAATAAAAGAGAGTGTGAGAAAGTAGGGCAGGGCAGAGGAAGTATGAGAAGTAGAGAATGGAAATTTTGAATAATATCTGGAGCGAAAACAAAGATTAGCCGGAAGTCAATTTAGCTGATCGTCTATTATTATATATATCGTCTATCGATGACGTGAGACCAACCACAATTTCTGAACATTTTTTAACTGGTTACAGTTTGTGGGAGTTCTTGAAAGAAGCATTTTGTTGGGAAGTGAGAGGAGGGAAATGAAGAGATTGGAAGGGTTTGTGGGATTGAGTAGTTGAGTAAGGATAAGGGATGAAATACAGAAAGAGGGAGAGAAGTATGTGCGTAGTCGAAAAGTAAGATTGATGGAAGGGAAGTAGGGGGATAAAGGATGTTAAGGAGGAAGAGTGAGGAAAAAGTGGTGGGTCGAGGGCGGGGTGGAGTCAGAAGTAACACCCAGGAAAGTTGAGAAGACGATAAGATAATATCAGATAGGACTAGATAGGAAAGAAGAGAACAGGAATGAGAGAGGTATGTGTGAGGGGAAAGGGTAGATTTGGTCAACTTGCACCTACTTGGAAAATGTTGGGGCCGCAAGAGATGGAAGGTGGACTAAGGAAGGTGATTATGGAAGAAGAGGTAGTAGGGAGAGGAAAATGAGTATGAGAAGGGATAAGAAGGTAAAGTAAGCATGGGAAAGTAGAGCAGGGAAGAGGAAGAGGACGATTAGCCCCAGTTTCTGAAAATTTTCTAGGTGTACAAAGTTTTCCGGAGTTGTTGAAGGAAGCAGTTTGTAGGGCAGGTGAGGGCAATTTTAGTCGTCTTCCCTGCTGTCGAACCTGTCGATCTCACCTTCGCTTGGTCGCGACCAGATCTCTTTCCGAATGTGCGAGAAAATGGGGTGGCTTGGGAGTTTGAATTCACCGGAAATAATATTGCTGGTACGCTCGTACGTGCTGTGATAAGGCTTCCAACTGCCGACAACGACGACCGCATTTTGTGCGGAAGGCGAACTTTTAAATTGCCAAAGCCAGTACCAAGTTTCCTCAAGTTTTCTTCAAAACACACACCATCGCAGGGGACGCGTATAAGCCAATGAAAAGTGCCGGCACATAAGGTTTCGAGAAAATTTAACATAAACGTAAGGTCCCCGGTCGATCTAACGAGCATAATATAATCCAACTTACTCTGGTTCCCAGTTGGATTTCTAGCTGAAGGCTCTCCACAAGCTTCTTCAAACACGATTAAATCTTCACCAAGATTTGCGACAGGAAATTGCCTACAAAAAAGGGTTTAGAGACTATGAGGATGTTAATTAGGTTTAAATCTCCCTCCATCTTACATCTCTCACCACCTCCCAGTCACACTTCTCTCCTCCTCTATCTCATCCTGTCCTATTCGATCCTATCTCACCGTCCGCTCTCTATAATTTCCACTCTTTCTCCTTTCCTCACCAACTCTCTCTTTCCTTCATCTACTTTCTCTCATTCCTCGTCGCTACTCTTTCCTCTTCAATCTTATCCTATACTATCCGATCCTATATCATTGTCCGTTCTCCTTAACTTCCACTTCCTCTCATATTCTCACCAAGACTCTCTTTCATTTATATACTTTCTCTCATTCCTCATCCCTTCTCTTTCGCCATCTCTTTCCTCTTCTATCTTATCTTGTACTATCCGATCCTATATTTTCGTCCGCTCTCCTTAACTTCACCTCCCTCTCATATTCTCACCAACTCTCTCTTTCTTTTATCTACTTTCTCTCATCTCGTCCCTACTCGTTCGCCCTCTCTTTGCTCTTCTATCTTACCTTGTAGTATCCGATCCTATATCATCGTCCGCTTTCCTTAACTTCCACTCCCTCTCATATTCTCACCAACGCTCTCTTTCTCTCATCTACTTTCTCTACTTCCTCGCCCCTACTCATTCCTCCATACTTCCCCTTCCATACTTCCCATTCCTCTCATACTTTCAGCACGCTCGAATACTTGCCATACTTTCCCCTACACCTATCTCTCCCTCATCACTTCCCCTACTTTCTCTACCATCACAACATCTACTCCCCTCTCTTCGTATTTCTAATACTTCCCTTCCCCTCCTCCACTGCCCGTTTTATCACCTACTCCTTGTCACTCACTCTTCTTTGTATTTGCCCAAAATTTATGCACATACCTTTTAAAATTAAAGGTCAAGGCATCAACAACAGTAATTTGGTGATTGTGAATTCTCTTTTGTTAAAGCTCCTCTGGCTTTAACGAGCACATTCTCATCTCGTCTCTCTCAAAATTATTATATAATATTTTTGTACAATACATAGGCCATGAAACCATTGCATCTTGAATATTCTTTTTAAATTAATTCAAAAAAATATTTTTGGGTTTTCTAGGAATTTTGATACCAATTTTTTATTCTTAGAACTACAATAAATCTAAATTCATTTTAATTAATTTTTTTTTCAATAAATTTTGAGATATGGCAAATACAAAATAAAACTTTCGAATAACTATTCTTTTGTTAGGTTTATTTTTTTTTCATTTTTATTCAGATTAAATAAATATAATTTTCCTAAGATTCTTGGGAAATTCAAAAACATTTTTGAAAATTTCAGACACAAGAAATCAAAATTTCCACAAAAAAGTTAATCTTCAACCAAAAAGTTGAATTTTCAATCAAAAAATATTTCAAGATGCCACACAAAAAATTTAGTAATGGATATTTCAATCCAAAAAGATTTTAATTTTCAATTTTAAAGTACTCTTTGTTTCAAAACACAATTCTTAGTTAAAATAATAACAAAATTGCAAAAACATAGTTGTATCTTCAAGAAAAAAGATGAATTTTCAACAAAGAAATTTTCACCTAATTTTCACATTTTCAAGCAAAAGAGATAAAGCCTAAACGAAAAATATAATAGTTGATAAATAAATAAATTAAAATATATTTTAAATTTTAAATTAAAGCGATTTGAATTTATCCAATAAGACGACTTTCCAACAAAAAAAAAAGTTGAATCCTCAACCAAAAAAGGTTTTTATTTTTAACTGAAAATTTGAAATTTTAATATAAAAAATAAATTTCCAACCCAAAAAGAGAAAATTGTGGACCAAAGTATTGAATTTGCAAACAACAAATATTTTTCAATCCAGAATGAAAAAAAAAAGTAAGGCAAATTATAATTTGAAGAAAAAAATTAATTTTTAAAACAAAATTTCAAAGAAAAAAAATCTCAAAGCAATTTTTCATTATAAGAGATTTTACAAAGCTTGAAGGAAAATTTAAGTATTGAGTATTGTATTATAATTTGTTCAAATATTCTCCTAAAATTGATTTTTAAAAATACAGAATCATTTAAAATATTCCAAGGATTCTTGAAAATTTTTTTTATCTTGAAACCTTTCAAAGTCTCAAAAAGCTTCAAATTTTCATTTTTATATCATCAGAAATTTCGTTTTAGGTTTTCTGAAATTTTTTATTATTTTTAAAATTCTTTCGAAACTTTTCAATATATTTCAGAATGATTCGAATTTTTCCTACAATTTTGAAAAAACTTTGCAAAATTAAGAAAATTGCCTTCAAATTTTTCAGATTCTATTTTGATAATTTATAAAATCCTTAGGAAAATTTTTTGAAATCTTTTTGAATCTTAGCTTTAAATAAATGTTGTAAAATAAAAAATCGTTAACAATTTTCTAATAAATTGTAAGAAAATTCTTTATTTTCTTGAAACTTTTCAAAGTTCTTTAAAAGCTTCTGAACTTGTTCGAAATATTCGAAAATCTACATTTTTTTTTAAATAAAATAATTTTTGTAACCTTTCGAAAATTTTGAATATATTTTAAACATACTCGAATTTTTTCTCAAATTTTTTTTAACTTGCAAAATTGAAAAATTTTGAAATCTACATTTTTTCCGAAATTTTAGGAAATTATTTGAAATCATTTTAAATATTTTCTTCAATTGAATTATTTTCAATTGAATTATTCAATTTAATTATTTAATTGAATTATTATTTTCGATTGAATTATTCAATTTAATTATTTAATTGAATTATTATTTTCGATTGAATTATTCAATTTAATTATTTAATTGAATTATTATTTTCAATTGGATTATTTTCATGAGCTAGAGAAATTTATGAGCTGAAAAAACAATTTTAAAAAAGTTTTTCATCAAAGATCTATATAGAAATAAAAAATAAATTAAAAATGCAACTCGAGAGCTTTTTTCATTTCACAAAAGTTTGAAAATTAAGCGAAAAAAGACCTTTTTTCAGAAAAAAATTAATTAATCTCAAAAATGTTATAATTTTGTTATCAAAAATATAAATTTTTTAAGAAAAAAACTGACATAGCATAACAAAAGATTGTTAAACGTTGTAAATCATAGTTTAAATTGGATAATTTTTGTTTCAAATGGCCGGAAATTTTTTTACAAAAAAGTACAGAAAAGTTACAATATAAAAAAAAAAAAAAAAAAATCCACCCTATTATTTGAAATACTGCTACTTGAAGGATAAATAAAAAAAATTATAAATTTTCAAAATTATATAATTTTAAGCAATTTTTAGCTAGAAACATTAATTTTTCAATTAAAAATTTATTATTGAAATTTGTTTTTAAATCTTCAAAAATATTCTCTATAAAATTTGTTTTTGAAAATCATTTGAAAATTTTTCAGGAGACTAATAATAATTTTATTATCTTCAAAATCAAATTTTTCCTGAAATTTTATGAAATTCTTGCGAAAGTGAAAAAAATTGTCCTAAAATCATCAAGATTTTTTTTCAATTTTGGAAATCTTCAATATTCTCTTTAAATTGATTTAAAAAAATGGTGTTAGTTTTTCAGGAAATTTTGACCTCAATTTTTTATTTATTTAAAACCTTCAAAAGTGCTTAAAAAGCTCGTAAATTTAAATTTATTACAACAATTTTTTTTTTAAACTAAATTTTGAGATATGGCGAATAAAAAATAAAACTTTCCAATAAATATTCATTCGTGAGGTCAATTTTTTATTTGTCCTAAGATTATGTAAATATAATTTCCCTAAGATTTTTGGGAAATTCAAAAACATTTTCAAAAATTTCAGATATATGAAATCAAAATTTCCACAAAAAAAGTTGAATCTTCAACCCCAAAGTTGAATTTTCAACCTAAAAATATTTCAAGACCTCGAAAAAAAAATTAATAATTGATATTTTAATCCAAGAAGATTTAAGTTTTTTACTTAAAAATCATTTTAATTTTTAAATTCAATTTTTAGTTGAATCCTCAAGAAAAAAGAAAAATTTTCAACCAAGAAATTGTCACCAAACTTTTACAGTTCCAACCAAAAAATATGAAATTTGAACGAAAAATAAATTGATAAAAAGTTGATAAATAAATAAACTAAAATATATTTCAAACTTTAAATCAAGGCGATTTTAATTTATCAAAAATTTATCCAAAAATTCAAAGAGATTTTTAATTATTTCCAGTATGTCGAAAAAGTTTCTAGACTGCTTGAGAAATTTTTTTTTCATCTCGAAAATTTTTTCAAAATCTCTTAAAGCTTCAAAATTTTATTTTCAAATCATCAAAAATTTTGTTTCAAGTTTTCTGAAATTTATTCTTATTTTTAGAAATCTTCAAAAATACTTTTAAATATATTTTAAAATGATTAGAATTTTACCTACAATTTTGAAAAAAATTTGCAAAATTAAAAAAATTACCTTCAAATTTTGCAGATTCTATTTTGGTCAATTATAAAATCTTTAGAGAAATGTTTGGAAATCTCTTTGTATCCTTCCTTAAAAATAAATGTAAAATAAAAATCATTAAAAATTGCCTGAGAAATCGTGAAAGAATTTTTTATTTTCTTGAAAAACTTCTGAATTTTTTGTTTCGAAATATTCGAAAATCTACATTTTTTTTTAAATAAAATAATTTGTATAAGCTTTCAAAATTGAATTTTGAACTAGTCGAATTTTTTTTTTTAATTTCCAATCTTGCAAAATTGCAAAATTTTGCTTTGAATTCTCCTACATTCTTTTCCGAAATTTTAGAAAATTATTTGAAATCATTTTTAATATTTTCTGAAAATTAACTTTTTTCTAATTCATTAAAATTTTTTCCATAAAAATTTTTTTTCATCAAATACCCTAATCTATATAAAGAGAAGAAATCAATTAAAAATGCAACTAGAGAACTCTTTTTATTTTACAAAAGTTTGAAAATTAACATTTTTTATTTCCTTATTATTCTAATTTAATTTGTTATTCAAAACACACACAGCACATGCATTTTACAATCAGTCAGTATAAATAAATTCGTTACACGACTTATAATTAAAATTTAAATAAAATAATAAATTAACTTTAAAACATTTTTTTCTCGCAATTTTTTGTTTTTGATTTTTGTTACGTTGGATTTTTAGTAGTTTTGATCACTCAACCTCGCAAAATATAATGCTGGATAATCCGACGAAATTCCCTGGGATAATATTTCTGCATATGTTCAATAATTTGCCTAGATTGCTTGGATTGCGTTGGAGTGCATCGGCGACAGTTGTTTTTTAAAGCTTCTGGAATCAAGGCTGTAAAATAAAAAAATAAAAATTTATAAAAAAAAAATTCTTAAAAATTTATTAAAGGAATCTTTATTATCATTGGAGAATAACAGAAAATATTGAACGTCTTTTCAGACTAGATGTAGCTATGAATTAGAAATTTTTTTAATTAATTGATTTAAAAAAAAAAAAAAAAAATCTCCTTTTTCCCGCTGGGATACGAACCACAGCAATTTGGTTTCGATTCCCAGCGGAGGAAATGAAGATTTTTTTTTCAGGAAAAAAAATTAAATTAATTTTTCATTCATATATCCATCTAGTCTGAAAAGACGTCTTTCGATTTCTCTAGTAAAAAAAAGGAGAAGATCCATTTTCAGAAAAAAAAATTATTATTAAAAATTAGTGAAAACAAATTAGGGAATTAATTAAGAGAATAAAAAAACCTAAACAAAATTAATTTTAATATTGATTCATTCAAACTTATGGTGTCTTCATTCTTAATTTAATTTAATTAATTATTTGACATACATTCGTATTTTTAATTTATTTTATTTTTATTTATTTTAGTTTTCTAACCTCATATTTTCAAATTATCAGAAATAAAATGGAATTTTTATTAAAACCATCATTCTTCATGTTATAAATTCTAACAAAAATTAATCAATATATTTTGTTGAGTTAATTTTTGTTTGAAAATGTTATCATTTGGCTGAAAATTTTATTGTTTAGATGAAAAAGCAACAATTTTTCTAATAAATCATCCTTTTTGTTTTAAGCTTCGAAATTTAATCGTTTTAATAAAAATTAAAAAATTTTATCAAAAAGTTATCCTTCATTGTTTTTAAAAATTATTTTGTTAAATTTTTATCTTGATGGTTTTTGAATAAAATATTTTCTTGTTTGAAAATTTCAAACCTCTTTGTCGAAAATTCGTCCTTTTCATTTTAGTTCGAAATTAATATTTTTTTGGTATAGATTTAACTGTTTTGGTAGAAAATCCATATTTTGGTGAAAAATTCCACTTTCTTGAAAATTATTCTGTTTTGGCTGAAAATTAAACTATTTGGTAGAAACTTCGTCTTTTTTTAATTTAACTGTTCTTGATAAAAATAAAAAAAATTAAAATTTCGAAAATTATCAATTACATCTGTTAAAAATATTTTTTTGTTGTGAAGATTTATCTCTTTTGTTGAAAATTTGATTCCATATTTTTTTGAAAATTCCTTCTTTTTTTGGTAAAAAATTAATCTTCCGTGTTAAAAATTGAACCATTCAATTTTTTGTTGAAAATTCAACTCTTTGTTTAAAAATTAATATTTTTCGTTGAAAATTCAACGATTTGGCTAAAAAAAATGTTTACTGACAAATTTTTCAGAATTAAAAATTCAATACTCTTGCTAAAATTCATCTGTTTAGGTAAAAATTCTATCTCTTTTTATTGAAATTGAAACAGCTTGATTTGAAAATTTAATTATGTCAATGAAAATTTAAAAATTTTGTTGAAAAGTTATCCTTTTTGGTTGAAAATTAAAAAATTTGATTGAAATTTCATAACCATTTTTTTTATCGAAAACACAACTTTTTTTAAAAAAATTGATCTAATTTGGTTGAGGATTCAACTACTTTTTTAAATATTTGCCTTTTAAGGTTGAATTAAACTTTTTTTGAACAAAAAAATCGAAAAATAATGTCTTTGGTCAAAAATTTAACTATTCCATTTTTGATTCCAAATTTTCTCTTTTTTATTTGTCAAAAATAATTTTTTTTGTGCAAAATTTACCTTTGAAGAAAAAAATCTAACTTCAAATTTTGTTGAAAGTCCTTCTTTTTTGTTTCGAAATTAATTTTTCATTTTGAAAATTTGAATATTCCATTTTTTGTTAAAAATTCATACAGTAAAATATTTTTATCAAAGAATTTTTTTTGTTTAAAGCTTTTTAAAATTATTGTCTGAATTGCAAATAACAGTAATTGTATAACAATTTTATTTAAAAAATAAATTTAAAAACACATTCGCCTCCAACTAAAAAAAATTCACCTTAATTTAAATTTAAATTTAATTTTAAATTTAAAAGTTCGGATATTTTGTCATTTGGAAATTTTCTGTCGAGATCGACCTTGATAATGTGAGTAAATAAAATAATATCGTAAATACAGGAAATGAATTAACCAAAGCAGAATTTAAAATCATCAAGAAAAGGAGACGATTTTTCAATCGCGAAAAACAAAATTTCCTTTTACTGGAAAATTTCTGGAAAAAAAATTTTCAAAATACTTAATTTTCGAAATCATGGAATTGCTGACAATTACAAATTCCCAATTGGCGAAATTCCGGGTAATAAAATTTCCCCCTTCTTTTCTAGCGAGTTTCAAAATTTCAGAAGATAGGTAATTCCCAAAATTATAAAATATCCGAAACAATAAAATTATTGAAACAATATTTTAATTTTTTAGTTTGGGAAAAAAATTTATATTTCAATCGTTGTTATTTTAAATTTAAACATTCTATAATTCGGAAATTTTATAATTTGGGAATTTTATAATTCGGGAATTTTATAATTCGGGAATTTCGTAGTGTCGGGAATTTTATTTTTCGGGACTGCATTATCCGGGAATTTTGTTATTATTCGGGAATTTTATAATGCGGAAATTTTATAATTTGGTAATTTCATAATTCGGAAATTTTGTCATTTGGGAATTTTATAATTCGG
>CAKNXH010085123.1:0-10962 GCA_932178445.1 Andricus quercusramuli | reverse complement strand
TTTTTGGTTGAAAATTCATATTTTTGGGTTGAAAATTAAACTCTTTTCTAGACAATTCGCCTTTTTGGTTTAAAAATTCAATAATTTGGATAATTTTTTTTTCTCTCTTGACTGAAAAATATTTTCTGGTTGAGAATTCAACTCGTTTTTTGAAGATTCGTCTTTTTTGTTGAAAATTGTTCGTTTTCAGTCGAAAATGCGACTATTAAATTTTTCATTGAGAATTCATCTTTTTCGGTTGAAAATTAATTTTTTAAACTTAAAATTAACTTTCCCATTATTTTGATGAAAATTAACTTTTTTGATGAAAATTCATATTTCTAGGTTAAAAATTTAACTGTTTTGTAGAAAATTAGTCTTTAGGGGTTAAGCATTCACATTTTTTGTTTGAAAATTCAACAATTGGGATAATTTTCTTTCTCTCTTGTTTGAAAAATCTTTTCTGTTTTATGTTTTGAAAATTCCATTGGTTTGTTAAAGATTCAACTTTTTTTTTAATCCAATCATTTTGTAGAAAATTTAACTGTTTTTTTGAACATTTGTCTTTTTAGCTTGAAAATTCAACTATCTGTTTGAAAATGCAACTGTTTTTGTTTATTGTTAATTTTTTTGTTTGTTTAAAAACTCGACTATTTGGTTGAAAATTCTACTAGTTTGTTATAGTCACCTTTTTTTCGAAAATTCAACTGTTTTGTTGAAAATTCGTCTTTTTGGATTGAAAATCACTCCTTTTTTTGCTTTAAAATTCATCTTTATTGGTAAAAAAGTTCTTGATCGAAAATTCAACTGTTTTCTACCAAATTTCCCCTGTTTTGTGAGAATTTTGGGCTGTGAAGTCTGTTAAAATATTCTGTTTATACATTTTTTTTTTTGACTCAGAAACCACGATTTTTAAGGTCTTATTCCGTCAAATTTTAAATTGCTTTTAAGATTTTGATTTGAAATTGTCTAAATTTTGAATTTAGTTTTGAATTCAATTAATATAAGCTTCTTTAAGCAGCATGTACTTCTTCAATTTTGTTGTTATCAATTAAGAAGTTTTTTTTTCATTTTCAGATTGCGAATTTGTTGAACTTCGAAAGACGATATATGAAAATTTTGTATTTTGAAAGATTTTTGGTAAAGAAGTTTATCATTTTTGACCACTTCTCTTCAAAATTATATAATTTTAGTATTGTTCATTTTCCCTCAATTTTGGATCCTTCTTATCTGAAATTATCTAATTTTACAGCCTTATATTAAACATTGTCCAGACTTCCGTTTGTTCAGAAAATATTGAAAATTGACGGAAAGGTTGCATCAATTATCACAAATTTGTATCTTATCTTCCTGCATTGCGAATTGTAGGAATTTATTCGTGATTACTAGAAATTGCCTTTTTCATTTTTTTTATTTTCAGGATAGAATAACTTCAGCAATTCTACCGGAAAACAGGTAATATTAAACCAATCCTGGATTCGAATTTAAATATTTATAAATTTGTCATAAATTTCATAGTATATATCCTCATCATATTTTCTTAGATTTCAAATGTGGAATTTTCCAGAAAAATTTTGAAAATTATTTTTCAGATATTAACATAGAGGTGTCACTTTATATTATGACTGTTGAATATAATGATGCTACTGTGTAATTTTGATTTTTTTTCAAGATAATGTATTGTCTGCATGTTTACGCTCTGTTCAGTCATAAACTCATTCTTGAATATTGTAATTATTTTTGTTTTATTTGCTTCTAGTGATTCTGTAATTCATTATCAGATGGCTGATTGAATTGTCTTATTTAGGTTCCATAAACATTGAGTTCAACGAGTTAAAGACTATTTATTAGTGATTATATTACTCAGTTCCTTGGAGATAAACATTTTATGTATTATTTAGAATTTTATGATAAGTTTCATTATGTTTGATCTTTAAGTGATTTTTTCTATTTCAGGTGTGAGGTAATCATATAACTTTATTTTTCCTCTTAAAGATGTGTTAAAAAATTTCATTCGATTTTAATTCAGTTTCATCAAATTTAGAAAAGTTTTCAAAGAAAAGCAAATTTTGACACTTTTCAATTTGGAATTTATTACTAATTCTTAACTGAGCATCTCTGAAATGTTTCACTGTATGAAGAGATGGGAAATTCTACGCTATATAATTAATAATAAAACTTGACTTTGCGTGATGCGCTTGAATCATTGATTAATGATGAAAAACATCTTTGAATCATAAAATAAATAGTGGATAAGGGTATGAATCATTGGAGATAAACATAGATTAACATGATTAGAATGTTAATTCATTTTACATTAGATTCATATTATCTTCAATATTTTTCTAACTCATTTATTTTATAATTTTCCGTAAATGCTTCAAGTTAGATTTCTACTTTTACAAGATTTTTTAATACAAAAATAATCATAATATTTAATAACCTTCATTCTTTCCCTGTCTCTTATCAGTTTACTTCTTACACAATTCATTTCACAATAATAAAAAACGACTTTCTAAATGGAATAAAAACTTTAGTGTTAAGAAAAAAATTTCTTTTTTCATTACTTTTTTCCCGAAAATGAAATAAGATCACAGGATCTACAAAAATTTTAATTGAAGAGTTTTTTTAACACTGAAAAAAATGGTTAGTGGGCCAACTATTCAGTTATTAAGATATGGTACAGCTATTTTATTAGTTGGCACAACAATTTCATTAGTTGTAGTGACTATCCAGTTAGTACCAGCAACTAAGAAAATGCTTGTCGCAGCTAATCAAATAGCAGTACCTACTAAATAAATTAATATTTTTCCAGTGAGTATCTCACCATTGCGAAACCACTCAGAAGTTCAGAAGTAGTCGCAGTGGCTTTGAGTTTTGCTCTGCTCATGTGAAGTCTTCTCCAAGAGAGTCCTTCGGGTCCATCTTGGTCCTCCACAGAATCTGCACTAAATCCAGCAGGTTTTTGTGGACCATTACAAGCACAACAACACGTGCAACCAGAATTATTAGCCGAGAAATGTCCTGATTGTGGACCCGGCATCAGTTTCATCATATCGATAGCAACATACTTATTTTGATTCCTACTCCTCGGCGAAAGTATCACTTCACTTTGAGCCGAAGAAATTCCATATCTTGAATTGTAACCCGCATAATTCGTGTCACCTAATTGATTATGTCTTGACAACTGACCCGTTGATAATGGTCTTGATCTCTGGCCATAAGGTGTCTTCCAAGCCAGTTGGGAAACATCTATTTGTGTCGACTTGCTCAATTTACCTGGAAGATCCTCTCTCAAATTCAAATTCGTCCTGACATCTTCCTGGTCTGGTGCAATTTTATCTTCATTGAGAAAACTCGAGTTCACCTTTCTCAGCTCTAAATTATTATTGGTCATCATCTCTCTCATTCAGGCTTTTTATCAAAGCTCTTCTAGAATTTTGATATAGAAATAATTCTTTGTGAGAGTTGAGATTCAACTTCAGGTACCTTTTCTTCAGAAACCTTTTTCTCTTTCTGTTCTCTTTATTAGTTCTTATCTTTATTAGCATTGCCAATAATGATTTTATTAGCTTGCTGTACCAAGATTTTCAAAAGCACCGCACATAATCCAGCCTTACATTTTTAGCCTTCTTCCGTTTGATATAATGAGTTAATGACTCCTTCGACGATGCTGAGACGTGATGCAACTGATCCACTCTTGACGAAAAAAATATTCCTAATCCCTACATTCAAGCTCACTTTTTCACAATCCCTCATGATCTACAACATTTGCACTGGAGGAACTATCACCTTTTGAACTTTCTTGCACTCTGGTTATTCTTCATTTGTTTATAACACATTTTATAAATAATACCTACAAAAAACACTATTTTTAGGGTCTTAATTTTCAGATGGCACGAGAAATTGACATAAGGTCTAAATTTTTATTTTCAAATATTTGTACAAACTAATCTAGTTTGTATTTTTTAGAGAACACATGAAGAGCACGTTACGCATGGAGTGTGGAGTAGAAGACTACTACTGGTGGCTCTGATTGTGAGACGCACGGTGTACTCAGGTACCCATGCCGAATCATAACAATAGTAATAACTGGCTTGACTTTAGTATGTGTGTATATACAGGTGAACATACATATGTGCATTGTAGGCGCATTATGCATTCACAGAAAGTTGTCCTAGAGAAAAATTATACTGGTTTTATATATGTCGTTATACTCTCTGCCGTCGATCTTTGATTTTTTGCTACACTCAAAATTTACTGTTAGAAAGTGTTGGATAGTCCGGTTGCCACTAACACTTCTACATGCACTGAGAGGTCTCCGAGATAACTTTTTTTAAAAGCTCAAAAAATTCCCCTGATTACGAATATCTTGGGGACCGTGCATAAATTACGTAAAGTCCTCCGCGGGGGGGGGGGGCCCGACCCCCCCCGGCTGCCCCACCTGGGAGGGGGGTTGTGGAGAAAAACCATTTTTTACCGGTGATATTTTGCTGAAAATTTAACACAAAGTCACCATTTTTGGTTGAAAATTCAACTGTTTTGTTGAAAATTTGTATTTTTGGTTTGAAAATTCAAGAATTTGATTTACACTTTTTCTATTTCTTGACTACAAAATTTTGTTTGTTTAAAAATTTAACTATTTTGTTGAACGCTTGTCACGTTTGAGAATTTATTTCTTTTTCTAAAAATGTCTGGATCTGGTCTGGATGACAAATTAATCTTTTTCGTTTCAAAATCAAATTTTCGGTTGAAAATTCAACTGTTCTTGTTGAAAATTCGTCTTCTTGGTTTAAAAAATTAACAATTTAATCGACATTTTTCTTCCTTCTTGACTATAAAATTTTGTTTGATTCAAAATTTAATTTTTTTGTTGAAGGTTCGACATTTGGTTTGAAAATTCATTTCTTTTCGTAGAAATTTCATCTTTTTTGGTTAGAAATGCAACTGTGTGCATTAATATTAATCTGTTTAAATTAAAAATGAACTTTTTTTATAGCTCAACTGTTTTGTTGAAAATTTGTATTTTTCGCCTGAAAATTCAAAAATTTGATTGACACTTTTTTTATTTCTTTACTACAAAATTTCGTTTGTTTCCAAATTTTAATATTTTGTTGAAAGCTTGTCTGGTTTGAAAATTAATTTCTTTTTCTACAAATTTAATCTTTTTTGGCTAGAAATGCGACTGTCTCACTTTCTGGATGACAAATTAATCTGTTTCGTTTGAAAATCAAATTTTTTGTTGAAAATTCAACTTTTTTTGTTGAAAATTCATCTTTTTGGTTTGAAAATTTAACAATTTGATTAACACTTTTTTCTTTCTTGACTACAAAATTTGGTTTGTTTAAAAATTCAACTATTTTGTTGGACGCTTGTCTGGTTTAAAAATTCATTTCTTTTTCTAAAAATGTCATCTTTTTGGCTAGAAATACTGTCTAGATGAGAAATTAAACTGTTTAATTTGAAAATCAAATTTTCTATTGAAATTTCAACTGTTTTGTTCAAAATTCGGCTTTTTGGTTTGAAAATTCAACAATTTGATTTACACTTTTTTCTTTCTTCACTGCAAAATCTTGTTTGTTTAAAAATTTAACTATTTCGTTGAACGCTTGTCTGGTTTGAAAATTAATTTCTTTTTTTTTTAATTTCAGTTTTTTGTTGGTTAGAAATGTCTTAAATATTTAACTATTTTGTTGAAAATTCGTCTTTTTAGTTTGAAAATTAATTCCTTTTTGTAACTCTTTTCCAAGGAGATGAAATGAGGGGCGGGGATTGTAGGGGGAGTAGCGGTGGGAAAGTATGGAAGGGGGAGGTTTGTAAGACCTAATCAACTTTTTTTTAAAAATAATATCAAACAATATTTTTGAAATTTTAAAACATTTTTTTTTCAATTTTCTTTTTGAAACATTTTTGTTTGTAAAAATTTGTTGTTTGAAAATTTTGTTGTTGAAACATTTTCTTTGCAAACATTTTTTTTCAACGTCTTCCTTAAGATTTTTTATTATCCAAATTATTTGTTGAAAATTCGTTTTCATTGGTTAAATTCGACTGTTTTTTATTTTAAATTAAAATCTTTTTTGGTTGAAATACCAACTATTACATTTTTCATGAAAATTCATCTTTTTAGGCCAAATATTAATTTTTTTAAACTAAAAATTTAACTATTTGGTTGGAAATCATATTTTCCGGTTAACAATTCAACTGTTTAGTATAAAAATCGTTTTTTTAATTAAAAATTTGTTTAAATGAAAATTTAACTTTTCCATTTTTTGTTAAAAGTTGACATTTTAGAGTTTCAAAATTTATTTGGTAGAAAATTTATGTAATTTGTCGAAAATCCATTTTTTTTTTGGCAGAAAATTTATCTTCTTGGTTGAAAATTCAACTGTCTTGTATAAAGCTCGTTTTTAGGCTTGGAAAATCAATACTTCAACTTTTGTTGAAAATTCTTCATGTTTATTTGAAAAGTCAACTCTTTTGGTAAAAATTTCATTTTTTTGTTGTTAAAAATGCACACTTTTTAATGAAAATAAATCTGATTTGGTTAAGGATTCCATTTTTTTTAATTTGTCCTTTTTCGTTTATTTTATATTACATTTTTTATTGAGAATTCATCTTTTTGGTGGAAAATTCAAATATGCATTGTAAAATAAAACTTTTGACTCTTTTGATATTTTCTCGCACGACAATCTATTATTTATTTACAGCCTTATTAATAATATTTTTTTATTAACCTACGCTCTCCTACAAGCTACAATTTTGAAGTTTTTCGCGATAACATTTTTTTATAACGTTACTCTTACCGTTCACAGTATAATTATATATAATAGAATTTCCAATATCTGCTCCTCATTGTTTATACATATTTTTATTAACAAAGAACCTCAATTTGACAACATTGCTTTTCAAATTTTTTTTTCTAAATCTTTGGCACAAAATAAAACTTTTTACTATCTTGATATTTTCTTATTCGACAAGCCATTATTTATAGCCTTATGAACAATATATCTTTTATGAATCTAAGTTACTCTATAAGCCACAATATATTGCTTATAACGTTTGAATAAATAATGGCTCGCTACACAAGAAAATATTGAGAAAGTAAAAAGTTTTATTTTATGCCAAAGATTAGAAACAAAATAAAAAAAAAGTAATGTCATTTGATATTTTTGTTAATAACAATAGGTATAATCAATCAGGAGCAGTTATGGAAAATGCTCACCAAGTTAATGATATTGTTTACAGTAAAAGTAACACTATAAAAAAATCTTATCGAAAATAACTTAAAAATGGTATAATATAATTTCAGATTTTTCATTTATTTACTTATTATAGATACCAATTAAAATAATTATAAATTTAATTTTAATCGATCCAATTCAATTCACAAAAAAGTTCGATTTTGAAGACTTTTAATTTTCTGAAATTTGCTGTTAGGACTTGGCTGATAGGGTTGTAGGGTTTTATAAAAATTCGACATTTGATTTTTGGTGAATTATCCTCGGGGGGGGCCCCCTTGAAAATTAAAATGGAATTTGAAATGGGAAAACTTCAATTCTCGAAAAAATGGAAAAAGAAATACTTCTTATTCATTTTTTGTAAATAACTGTTTTGTCACTTTTTAAGTAATCGTCAAGGAATTATTTTTCATCCCGTAACTATATGTTTTGACCCCCTTCTCCTTAACCCCTTGAATTGTGCCCGGAAAATGCCCCAAAAAATGCAAAATATCAGTTTTATGTCCAATTCATACTACAGACGGTATTTTTTCGCATTTTTTCTAAATTCATTATTTATATTCGATAAGCTACAAGTTTTCAAGTTTTTAAAACTATTGACAATTATTATTTGTTAAAGCAATTTTTTTCGCCTATAAATTGTGAAAATTCATTATTTTTCGGGATAAATGATACAGTCGATGAATTTTAAGAATAAAATCTGTAACTTAAAATATTTGGAAATTATTTAAACAATGTTCACTTATTAAAACAATTGTTCCCCTGTTAATCGTAACGTTTTTTTCTAGAGTTGATGACACAATTAACGAATATTAAAAGTAATATTTTTAAGTATATTTGGTAATTCCTTAAACAATTTTTTCATCCCGTAAATCTTGGAAGTAATTATTTTCTAAAATTAATGGCTCACGCAATGAATGCTAAGAGTGAAATTTTTTGTAAAATACAGTTTGCAATTATTTGAACATTTAATATCACTAGCTCGTTTTTATAGAAAATGTGAAGGAAATTCTAGTTTAAAAAAATGATTATTTTTTAAAGAATTGGGGTATAAGTTCTGAAATGAAAAAATACTGACATAAATACTAACATAAATAATAAATAAATACTAACATGAAGTAGCAACTTTCCAAGATTTACAGGGGAATAACATTGTTTAAACAAACGAACATTGTTTAAATAATTGTATATTGTCTTCAACACAAATGATCACTTTTGCATTTATTGACTGCATTTTATTTATTCCAGAAAGTAGTAACTTATGAAATTTCACAAACAAAAAATTGTTTTAATAATTGTCAAATATCATTTGAAAAATATATCATTCTCAGGATTTGTTAATTGCGTCATTGATTCCAGAAAATAATAATTTTTTACAATTTACAGAGGAAAAATTGTTTAAACAAATAGAAATGATTTAAACAATTCAAAATTAGTTAGAAATTACTCTGAAACTTGGCGCTTATCGAATAAAAATAATTAATTTAGCAAAACTGCAAAAAATACCGTCTTTACCATGAATTTTACATAAAACTGGTATTTCACATTTTTGGGGGATTTTCCGGGCACCATACAAAGGTGTATTGGGGGGTCAAAATTAAAAGTTATTGGGTGGAAATTATTCCGTGACCAAACTTTAATTTACAAACAGCTGACAAAAATTAATTATTTTTTCCATTTTTTCGAAAACCGAGTTTTTCCCATTTAAAACCCCAAGCTGATTTAAAACCCCGGGGGCTGTTGACCGATTTAAAAAAAAATAGGGAATTTCTTTTTTCGAAAAACGAACAAATTGAAGGGGGGGGGGGGGGGGGGTCGATGACCAAAAATCAAAAGTCGAATTTTTACAGGTAGTAATTTAAACAAAATAAAATTTATTCCTGAATCAATATGCACCATCACATTAACAATATTCAAAGTTGATTGACATGGACTTTAGACGCTTCCAAACCAGAATGATAAATCACATCATCCATTCTGTTCGTAGATTAAAATATTTAAACACTTAAAAGTCTTCGAGGAATTATTATGCTATAAACTTTCAGGTAATGAATTTTCATTAGTTTAAATTATTATTTATTTTCTCATTACCATATATGATTGCATGTTCTAATATGAATGTATGAATCAGATGTTTCAGTTCAACTCTGAAATTAATTACATAATTTCATTAGTCGCTATAAATTCTTTGTTAGTTTGCTAATTTATATTAACTGCATTAAATACATTAATGATTGGGATGATTGAAAATACCCGAAAAATAAAATTTCCGAATATGTAATAATTTCCGAATAATAAAATTCCCGACAGTTTATAATATTATAAATATTATTTATTTATTGAAAATACAACAATCAAATATTTTCATAAGAAAAAATTATTTTCAATGTTTAAAGTTTCTGAAGTTACTATCTGATTTAAAATAACAATAATTGAGAAAAAAATAATCCAGAAATATTTTTTTTCAATTATTTTTATTTTAAATTCAAACAATAATTTTAGAAATTTTAAACATTACAAATATTTGTTCATAAAAATATTTGATTATTTTATTTTCAATCAATGAATAATACTTATAACAATTTTTTAATTGCTCAAATTCGAGAATTTTCTAGTTCGGATATTTTATAATTCGGCAAAAATTTTTATCAGAATATTAAAATTCGGTAATATTGCAAACTGTCGGGAATTTTTCAATTCGGTAATATTATAAACTGTTCAGGAATTCTATTATTCGAGAATTTTATTTTTGCGGAATTTTATTATTCGGGAATTTTCCAATTCGGTAATATTGTAAATGTAAACTGTTCGAGAATTTTAAAATTCGGTAATATTGCAAACTGTCGGAAATTTTATTATTGGGGAATTTTATAATTCGGCCGTTTTCCAATTCAATCATATTATAATCATATTATGTTCGAGAATTTAAAAATTCGGCAATATTACGAACTGGCGGGAATTTTATTATTCGGGAATTTTGTAATTCGATCATTTTCCAATTCGATAATATTACAACCTGTTTGGGAATTTTAAATTTTAGTAATATTGCAAATTGTCGGAAATTTTATTATTCGCTAATTTTCCAATTCGGTAATATTATAAACTGTTCGGGAATTTTATTATTCGAAAATTTTACTTATGGAGAATTTTATAATTCGGCAGTTTTCCAATTCCATCATAATATTATAAACTGTTCGGGAATTTAAAAATTCAGCAATATTGCGAACTGTCAGGAATTTTATTATTCGGGAAACTTTCCAATTCGGTAATCTTATAAACTGTTTGGGAATTTTATTATTCGATAATTTTAGTTTTGGGGAATTTTATTATTCGGGAATTTTCCAATTCGGTAATATTACAAATTGTTCGGTAATTTTATTATTCGGGATTTTTTTTATTGGGGAATTTTATTATTCGATAATTTTATTTTTGGGGAATTTTATTATTCAGGAATTTTCCGATTCGGTAATATTACAAATTGTTAGGTAATTTTATCATTCGGGAGTTTTCCAATTCGGTAATATTGTAAACTATGCGGGAATGTTATTATTCGAGAATGTTATTATTCGGGAATTTTAAAATTCGTTAATATTGCAAAGTGTCGGGAATTTCTCAATTCTGTAATATTACAAATTGTTCGGTAATGTTATCATTCGCGAATTTTATTATTGAGAAATTTTATTATTCGGGAGTTTTCCATTCGGTAATATTGTAAACTGTTCGGGAATTTTATTATTGGGGAATT
>CAKNXH010085122.1:0-10964 GCA_932178445.1 Andricus quercusramuli | reverse complement strand
TTTTTGGTTGAAAATTCATATTTTTGGGTTGAAAATTAAACTCTTTTCTAGACAATTCGCCTTTTTGGTTTAAAAATTCAATAATTTGGATAATTTTTTTTTCTCTCTTGACTGAAAAATATTTTCTGGTTGAGAATTCAACTCGTTTTTTGAAGATTCGTCTTTTTTGTTGAAAATTGTTCGTTTTCAGTCGAAAATGCGACTATTAAATTTTTCATTGAGAATTCATCTTTTTCGGTTGAAAATTAATTTTTTAAACTTAAAATTAACTTTCCCATTATTTTGATGAAAATTAACTTTTTTGATGAAAATTCATATTTCTAGGTTAAAAATTTAACTGTTTTGTAGAAAATTAGTCTTTAGGGGTTAAGCATTCACATTTTTTGTTTGAAAATTCAACAATTGGGATAATTTTCTTTCTCTCTTGTTTGAAAAATCTTTTCTGTTTTATGTTTTGAAAATTCCATTGGTTTGTTAAAGATTCAACTTTTTTTTTAATCCAATCATTTTGTAGAAAATTTAACTGTTTTTTTGAACATTTGTCTTTTTAGCTTGAAAATTCAACTATCTGTTTGAAAATGCAACTGTTTTTGTTTATTGTTAATTTTTTTGTTTGTTTAAAAACTCGACTATTTGGTTGAAAATTCTACTAGTTTGTTATAGTCACCTTTTTTTCGAAAATTCAACTGTTTTGTTGAAAATTCGTCTTTTTGGATTGAAAATCACTCCTTTTTTTGCTTTAAAATTCATCTTTATTGGTAAAAAAGTTCTTGATCGAAAATTCAACTGTTTTCTACCAAATTTCCCCTGTTTTGTGAGAATTTTGGGCTGTGAAGTCTGTTAAAATATTCTGTTTATACATTTTTTTTTTTGACTCAGAAACCACGATTTTTAAGGTCTTATTCCGTCAAATTTTAAATTGCTTTTAAGATTTTGATTTGAAATTGTCTAAATTTTGAATTTAGTTTTGAATTCAATTAATATAAGCTTCTTTAAGCAGCATGTACTTCTTCAATTTTGTTGTTATCAATTAAGAAGTTTTTTTTTCATTTTCAGATTGCGAATTTGTTGAACTTCGAAAGACGATATATGAAAATTTTGTATTTTGAAAGATTTTTGGTAAAGAAGTTTATCATTTTTGACCACTTCTCTTCAAAATTATATAATTTTAGTATTGTTCATTTTCCCTCAATTTTGGATCCTTCTTATCTGAAATTATCTAATTTTACAGCCTTATATTAAACATTGTCCAGACTTCCGTTTGTTCAGAAAATATTGAAAATTGACGGAAAGGTTGCATCAATTATCACAAATTTGTATCTTATCTTCCTGCATTGCGAATTGTAGGAATTTATTCGTGATTACTAGAAATTGCCTTTTTCATTTTTTTTATTTTCAGGATAGAATAACTTCAGCAATTCTACCGGAAAACAGGTAATATTAAACCAATCCTGGATTCGAATTTAAATATTTATAAATTTGTCATAAATTTCATAGTATATATCCTCATCATATTTTCTTAGATTTCAAATGTGGAATTTTCCAGAAAAATTTTGAAAATTATTTTTCAGATATTAACATAGAGGTGTCACTTTATATTATGACTGTTGAATATAATGATGCTACTGTGTAATTTTGATTTTTTTTCAAGATAATGTATTGTCTGCATGTTTACGCTCTGTTCAGTCATAAACTCATTCTTGAATATTGTAATTATTTTTGTTTTATTTGCTTCTAGTGATTCTGTAATTCATTATCAGATGGCTGATTGAATTGTCTTATTTAGGTTCCATAAACATTGAGTTCAACGAGTTAAAGACTATTTATTAGTGATTATATTACTCAGTTCCTTGGAGATAAACATTTTATGTATTATTTAGAATTTTATGATAAGTTTCATTATGTTTGATCTTTAAGTGATTTTTTCTATTTCAGGTGTGAGGTAATCATATAACTTTATTTTTCCTCTTAAAGATGTGTTAAAAAATTTCATTCGATTTTAATTCAGTTTCATCAAATTTAGAAAAGTTTTCAAAGAAAAGCAAATTTTGACACTTTTCAATTTGGAATTTATTACTAATTCTTAACTGAGCATCTCTGAAATGTTTCACTGTATGAAGAGATGGGAAATTCTACGCTATATAATTAATAATAAAACTTGACTTTGCGTGATGCGCTTGAATCATTGATTAATGATGAAAAACATCTTTGAATCATAAAATAAATAGTGGATAAGGGTATGAATCATTGGAGATAAACATAGATTAACATGATTAGAATGTTAATTCATTTTACATTAGATTCATATTATCTTCAATATTTTTCTAACTCATTTATTTTATAATTTTCCGTAAATGCTTCAAGTTAGATTTCTACTTTTACAAGATTTTTTAATACAAAAATAATCATAATATTTAATAACCTTCATTCTTTCCCTGTCTCTTATCAGTTTACTTCTTACACAATTCATTTCACAATAATAAAAAACGACTTTCTAAATGGAATAAAAACTTTAGTGTTAAGAAAAAAATTTCTTTTTTCATTACTTTTTTCCCGAAAATGAAATAAGATCACAGGATCTACAAAAATTTTAATTGAAGAGTTTTTTTAACACTGAAAAAAATGGTTAGTGGGCCAACTATTCAGTTATTAAGATATGGTACAGCTATTTTATTAGTTGGCACAACAATTTCATTAGTTGTAGTGACTATCCAGTTAGTACCAGCAACTAAGAAAATGCTTGTCCCAGCTAATCAAATAGCAGTACCTACTAAATAAATTAATATTTTTCCAGTGAGTATCTCACCATTGCGAAACCACTCAGAAGTTCAGAAGTAGTCGCAGTGGCTTTGAGTTTTGCTCTGCTCATGTGAAGTCTTCTCCAAGAGAGTCCTTCGGGTCCATCTTGGTCCTCCACAGAATCTGCACTAAATCCAGCAGGTTTTTGTGGACCATTACAAGCACAACAACACGTGCAACCAGAATTATTAGCCGAGAAATGTCCTGATTGTGGACCCGGCATCAGTTTCATCATATCGATAGCAACATACTTATTTTGATTCCTACTCCTCGGCGAAAGTATCACTTCACTTTGAGCCGAAGAAATTCCATATCTTGAATTGTAACCCGCATAATTCGTGTCACCTAATTGATTATGTCTTGACAACTGACCCGTTGATAATGGTCTTGATCTCTGGCCATAAGGTGTCTTCCAAGCCAGTTGGGAAACATCTATTTGTGTCGACTTGCTCAATTTACCTGGAAGATCCTCTCTCAAATTCAAATTCGTCCTGACATCTTCCTGGTCTGGTGCAATTTTATCTTCATTGAGAAAACTCGAGTTCACCTTTCT
Source organism: Andricus quercusramuli (assembly GCA_932178445.1). Lineage (NCBI taxonomy): Eukaryota > Metazoa > Arthropoda > Insecta > Hymenoptera > Cynipidae > Andricus > Andricus quercusramuli. The sequence goes on along the minus strand of CAKNXH010085122.1, from coordinate 7,612 downwards.
CAGCTCTAAATTATTATTGGTCATCATCTCTCTCATTCAGGCTTTTTATCAAAGCTCTTCTAGAATTTTGATATAGAAATAATTCTTTGTGAGAGTTGAGATTCAACTTCAGGTACCTTTTCTTCAGAAACCTTTTTCTCTTTCTGTTCTCTTTATTAGTTCTTATCTTTATTAGCATTGCCAATAATGATTTTATTAGCTTGCTGTACCAAGATTTTCAAAAGCACCGCACATAATCCAGCCTTACATTTTTAGCCTTCTTCCGTTTGATATAATGAGTTAATGACTCCTTCGACGATGCTGAGACGTGATGCAACTGATCCACTCTTGACGAAAAAAATATTCCTAATCCCTACATTCAAGCTCACTTTTTCACAATCCCTCATGATCTACAACATTTGCACTGGAGGAACTATCACCTTTTGAACTTTCTTGCACTCTGGTTATTCTTCATTTGTTTATAACACATTTTATAAATAATACCTACAAAAAACACTATTTTTAGGGTCTTAATTTTCAGATGGCACGAGAAATTGACATAAGGTCTAAATTTTTATTTTCAAATATTTGTACAAACTAATCTAGTTTGTATTTTTTAGAGAACACATGAAGAGCACGTTACGCATGGAGTGTGGAGTAGAAGACTACTACTGGTGGCTCTGATTGTGAGACGCACGGTGTACTCAGGTACCCATGCCGAATCATAACAATAGTAATAACTGGCTTGACTTTAGTATGTGTGTATATACAGGTGAACATACATATGTGCATTGTAGGCGCATTATGCATTCACAGAAAGTTGTCCTAGAGAAAAATTATACTGGTTTTATATATGTCGTTATACTCTCTGCCGTCGATCTTTGATTTTTTGCTACACTCAAAATTTACTGTTAGAAAGTGTTGGATAGTCCGGTTGCCACTAACACTTCTACATGCACTGAGAGGTCTCCGAGATAACTTTTTTTAAAAGCTCAAAAAATTCCCCTGATTACGAATATCTTGGGGACCGTGCATAAATTACGTAAAGTCCTCCGCGGGGGGGGGGGGCCCGACCCCCCCCGGCTGCCCCACCTGGGAGGGGGGTTGTGGAGAAAAACCATTTTTTACCGGTGATATTTTGCTGAAAATTTAACACAAAGTCACCATTTTTGGTTGAAAATTCAACTGTTTTGTTGAAAATTTGTATTTTTGGTTTGAAAATTCAAGAATTTGATTTACACTTTTTCTATTTCTTGACTACAAAATTTTGTTTGTTTAAAAATTTAACTATTTTGTTGAACGCTTGTCACGTTTGAGAATTTATTTCTTTTTCTAAAAATGTCTGGATCTGGTCTGGATGACAAATTAATCTTTTTCGTTTCAAAATCAAATTTTCGGTTGAAAATTCAACTGTTCTTGTTGAAAATTCATCTTCTTGGTTTAAAAAATTAACAATTTAATCGACATTTTTCTTCCTTCTTGACTATAAAATTTTGTTTGATTCAAAATTTAATTTTTTTGTTGAAGGTTCGACATTTGGTTTGAAAATTCATTTCTTTTCGTAGAAATTTCATCTTTTTTGGTTAGAAATGCAACTGTGTGCATTAATATTAATCTGTTTAAATTAAAAATGAACTTTTTTTATAGCTCAACTGTTTTGTTGAAAATTTGTATTTTTCGCCTGAAAATTCAAAAATTTGATTGACACTTTTTTTATTTCTTTACTACAAAATTTCGTTTGTTTCCAAATTTTAATATTTTGTTGAAAGCTTGTCTGGTTTGAAAATTAATTTCTTTTTCTACAAATTTAATCTTTTTTGGCTAGAAATGCGACTGTCTCACTTTCTGGATGACAAATTAATCTGTTTCGTTTGAAAATCAAATTTTTTGTTGAAAATTCAACTTTTTTTGTTGAAAATTCATCTTTTTGGTTTGAAAATTTAACAATTTGATTAACACTTTTTTCTTTCTTGACTACAAAATTTGGTTTGTTTAAAAATTCAACTATTTTGTTGGACGCTTGTCTGGTTTAAAAATTCATTTCTTTTTCTAAAAATGACATCTTTTTGGCTAGAAATACTGTCTAGATGAGAAATTAAACTGTTTAATTTGAAAATCAAATTTTCTATTGAAATTTCAACTGTTTTGTTCAAAATTCGGCTTTTTGGTTTGAAAATTCAACAATTTGATTTACACTTTTTTCTTTCTTCACTGCAAAATCTTGTTTGTTTAAAAATTTAACTATTTCGTTGAACGCTTGTCTGGTTTGAAAATTAATTTCTTTTTTTTTTAATTTCAGTTTTTTGTTGGTTAGAAATGTCTTAAATATTTAACTATTTTGTTGAAAATTCGTCTTTTTAGTTTGAAAATTAATTCCTTTTTGTAACTCTTTTCCAAGGAGATGAAATGAGGGGCGGGGATTGTAGGGGGAGTAGCGGTGGGAAAGTATGGAAGGGGGAGGTTTGTAAGACCTAATCAACTTTTTTTTAAAAATAATATCAAACAATATTTTTGAAATTTTAAAACATTTTTTTTTCAATTTTCTTTTTGAAACATTTTTGTTTGTAAAAATTTGTTGTTTGAAAATTTTGTTGTTGAAACATTTTCTTTGCAAACATTTTTTTTCAACGTCTTCCTTAAGATTTTTTATTATCCAAATTATTTGTTGAAAATTCGTTTTCATTGGTTAAATTCGACTGTTTTTTATTTTAAATTAAAATCTTTTTTGGTTGAAATACCAACTATTACATTTTTCATGAAAATTCATCTTTTTAGGCCAAATATTAATTTTTTTAAACTAAAAATTTAACTATTTGGTTGGAAATCATATTTTCCGGTTAACAATTCAACTGTTTAGTATAAAAATCGTTTTTTTAATTAAAAATTTGTTTAAATGAAAATTTAACTTTTCCATTTTTTGTTAAAAGTTGACATTTTAGAGTTTCAAAATTTATTTGGTAGAAAATTTATGTAATTTGTCGAAAATCCATTTTTTTTTTGGCAGAAAATTTATCTTCTTGGTTGAAAATTCAACTGTCTTGTATAAAGCTCGTTTTTAGGCTTGGAAATTCAATACTTCAACTTTTGTTGAAAATTCTTCATGTTTATTTGAAAAGTCAACTCTTTTGGTAAAAATTTCATTTTTTTGTTGTTAAAAATGCACACTTTTTAATGAAAATAAATCTGATTTGGTTAAGGATTCCATTTTTTTTAATTTGTCCTTTTTCGTTTATTTTATATTACATTTTTTATTGAGAATTCATCTTTTTGGTGGAAAATTCAAATATGCATTGTAAAATAAAACTTTTGACTCTTTTGATATTTTCTCGCACGACAATCTATTATTTATTTACAGCCTTATTAATAATATTTTTTTTATTAACCTACGCTCTCCTACAAGCTACAATTTTGAAGTTTTTCGCGATAACATTTTTTTATAACGTTACTCTTACCGTTCACAGTATAATTATATATAATAGAATTTCCAATATCTGCTCCTCATTGTTTATACATATTTTTATTAACAAAGAACCTCAATTTGACAACATTGCTTTTCAAATTTTTTTTTCTAAATCTTTGGCACAAAATAAAACTTTTTACTATCTTGATATTTTCTTATTCGACAAGCCATTATTTATAGCCTTATGAACAATATATCTTTTATGAATCTAAGTTACTCTATAAGCCACAATATATTGCTTATAACGTTTGAATAAATAATGGCTCGCTACACAAGAAAATATTGAGAAAGTAAAAAGTTTTATTTTATGCCAAAGATTAGAAACAAAATAAAAAAAAAGTAATGTCATTTGATATTTTTGTTAATAACAATAGGTATAATCAATCAGGAGCAGTTATGGAAAATGCTCACCAAGTTAATGATATTGTTTACAGTAAAAGTAACACTATAAAAAAATCTTATCGAAAATAACTTAAAAATGGTATAATATAATTTCAGATTTTTCATTTATTTACTTATTATAGATACCAATTAAAATAATTATAAATTTAATTTTAATCGATCCAATTCAATTCACAAAAAAGTTCGATTTTGAAGACTTTTAATTTTCTGAAATTTGCTGTTAGGACTTGGCTGATAGGGTTGTAGGGTTTTATAAAAATTCGACATTTGATTTTTGGTGAATTATCCTCGGGGGGGGCCCCCTTGAAAATTAAAATGGAATTTGAAATGGGAAAACTTCAATTCTCGAAAAAATGGAAAAAGAAATACTTCTTATTCATTTTTTGTAAATAACTGTTTTGTCACTTTTTAAGTAATCGTCAAGGAATTATTTTTCATCCCGTAACTATATGTTTTGACCCCCTTCTCCTTAACCCCTTGAATTGTGCCCGGAAAATGCCCCAAAAAATGCAAAATATCAGTTTTATGTCCAATTCATACTACAGACGGTATTTTTTCGCATTTTTTCTAAATTCATTATTTATATTCGATAAGCTACAAGTTTTCAAGTTTTTAAAACTATTGACAATTATTATTTGTTAAAGCAATTTTTTTCGCCTATAAATTGTGAAAATTCATTATTTTTCGGGATAAATGATACAGTCGATGAATTTTAAGAATAAAATCTGTAACTTAAAATATTTGGAAATTATTTAAACAATGTTCACTTATTAAAACAATTGTTCCCCTGTTAATCGTAACGTTTTTTTCTAGAGTTGATGACACAATTAACGAATATTAAAAGTAATATTTTTAAGTATATTTGGTAATTCCTTAAACAATTTTTTCATCCCGTAAATCTTGGAAGTAATTATTTTCTAAAATTAATGGCTCACGCAATGAATGCTAAGAGTGAAATTTTTTGTAAAATACAGTTTGCAATTATTTGAACATTTAATATCACTAGCTCGTTTTTATAGAAAATGTGAAGGAAATTCTAGTTTAAAAAAATGATTATTTTTTAAAGAATTGGGGTATAAGTTCTGAAATGAAAAAATACTGACATAAATACTAACATAAATAATAAATAAATACTAACATGAAGTAGCAACTTTCCAAGATTTACAGGGGAATAACATTGTTTAAACAAACGAACATTGTTTAAATAATTGTATATTGTCTTCAACACAAATGATCACTTTTGCATTTATTGACTGCATTTTATTTATTCCAGAAAGTAGTAACTTATGAAATTTCACAAACAAAAAATTGTTTTAATAATTGTCAAATATCATTTGAAAAATATATCATTCTCAGGATTTGTTAATTGCGTCATTGATTCCAGAAAATAATAATTTTTTACAATTTACAGAGGAAAAATTGTTTAAACAAATAGAAATGATTTAAACAATTCAAAATTAGTTAGAAATTACTCTGAAACTTGGCGCTTATCGAATAAAAATAATTAATTTAGCAAAACTGCAAAAAATACCGTCTTTACCATGAATTTTACATAAAACTGGTATTTCACATTTTTGGGGGATTTTCCGGGCACCATACAAAGGTGTATTGGGGGGTCAAAATTAAAAGTTATTGGGTGGAAATTATTCCGTGACCAAACTTTAATTTACAAACAGCTGACAAAAATTAATTATTTTTTCCATTTTTTCGAAAACCGAGTTTTTCCCATTTAAAACCCCAAGCTGATTTAAAACCCCGGGGGCTGTTGACCGATTTAAAAAAAAATAGGGAATTTCTTTTTTCGAAAAACGAACAAATTGAAGGGGGGGGGGGGGGGGGGTCGATGACCAAAAATCAAAAGTCGAATTTTTACAGGTAGTAATTTAAACAAAATAAAATTTATTCCTGAATCAATATGCACCATCACATTAACAATATTCAAAGTTGATTGACATGGACTTTAGACGCTTCCAAACCAGAATGATAAATCACATCATCCATTCTGTTCGTAGATTAAAATATTTAAACACTTAAAAGTCTTCGAGGAATTATTATGCTATAAACTTTCAGGTAATGAATTTTCATTAGTTTAAATTATTATTTATTTTCTCATTACCATATATGATTGCATGTTCTAATATGAATGTATGAATCAGATGTTTCAGTTCAACTCTGAAATTAATTACATAGTTTCATTAGTCGCTATAAATTCTTTGTTAGTTTGCTAATTTATATTTAATGCATTAAATACATTAATGATTGGGATGATTGAAAATACCCGAAAAATAAAATTTCCGAATATGTAATAATTTCCGAATAATAAAATTCCCGACAGTTTATAATATTATAAATATTATTTATTTATTGAAAATACAACAATCAAATATTTTCATAAGAAAAAATTATTTTCAATGTTTAAAGTTTCTGAAGTTACTATCTGATTTAAAATAACAATAATTGAGAAAAAAAATAATCCAGAAATATTTTTTTTCAATTATTTTTATTTTAAATTCAAACAATAATTTTAGAAATTTTAAACATTACAAATATTTGTTCATAAAAATATTTGATTATTTTATTTTCAATCAATGAATAATACTTATAACAATTTTTTAATTGCTCAAATTCGAGAATTTTCTAGTTCGGATATTTTATAATTCGGCAAAAATTTTTATCAGAATATTAAAATTCGGTAATATTGCAAACTGTCGGGAATTTTTCAATTCGGTAATATTATAAACTGTTCAGGAATTCTATTATTCGAGAATTTTATTTTTGCGGAATTTTATTATTCGGGAATTTTCCAATTCGGTAATATTGTAAATGTAAACTGTTCGAGAATTTTAAAATTCGGTAATATTGCAAACTGTCGGAAATTTTATTATTGGGGAATTTTATAATTCGGCCGTTTTCCAATTCAATCATATTATAATCATATTATGTTCGAGAATTTAAAAATTCGGCAATATTACGAACTGGCGGGAATTTTATTATTCGGGAATTTTGTAATTCGATCATTTTCCAATTCGATAATATTACAACCTGTTTGGGAATTTTAAATTTTAGTAATATTGCAAATTGTCGGAAATTTTATTATTCGCTAATTTTCCAATTCGGTAATATTATAAACTGTTCGGGAATTTTATTATTCGAAAATTTTACTTATGGAGAATTTTATAATTCGGCAGTTTTCCAATTCCATCATAATATTATAAACTGTTCGGGAATTTAAAAATTCAGCAATATTGCGAACTGTCAGGAATTTTATTATTCGGGAAACTTTCCAATTCGGTAATCTTATAAACTGTTTGGGAATTTTATTATTCGATAATTTTAGTTTTGGGGAATTTTATTATTCGGGAATTTTCCAATTCGGTAATATTACAAATTGTTCGGTAATTTTATTATTCGGGATTTTTTTTATTGGGGAATTTTATTATTCGATAATTTTATTTTTGGGGAATTTTATTATTCAGGAATTTTCCGATTCGGTAATATTACAAATTGTTAGGTAATTTTATCATTCGGGAGTTTTCCAATTCGGTAATATTGTAAACTATGCGGGAATGTTATTATTCGAGAATGTTATTATTCGGGAATTTTAAAATTCGTTAATATTGCAAAGTGTCGGGAATTTCTCAATTCTGTAATATTACAAATTGTTCGGTAATGTTATCATTCGCGAATTTTATTATTGAGAAATTTTATTATTCGGGAGTTTTCCATTCGGTAATATTGTAAACTGTTCGGGAATTTTATTATTGGGGAATT
>CAKNXH010085121.1:0-13166 GCA_932178445.1 Andricus quercusramuli | reverse complement strand
TTTTTAAAAATTTCCAAAATTTTCAAGCGCTTCGCGCTCGTCTACGACTTGTATTGCAAACGCACACGCGGCGTATAATGACCGACTTAAGTTCCTTGGCGCACAATGTACTATTAATTTATTCCCCTATTATTCCCCACATCTAATTCCAATTCAGATTTGATTTTTCTTTAAAATAAAGTAATTTAGAAACAGTATTTTAAAATCTTTCTGATTAAATTCGACTGTTGTCGATTAAAAATTGAAATCTTTTCGTATTTGAAATATGAACTATTATATTTTTCGTTAAGAATTAATCTTTTTTGTTTGAAAATTAAAGTACTTGGTCGAAAGTCGAACTTTATTGCTAAAAATTATTTTTTTACATGTTGCAGATTCATAATTTCAGTTGAAAATTTCTTTTTGTTGTTAAAAATTGAACTGTTCCGTTGAAAATTTGACTTTTTTTGTTGATTATTCGTCTTTTTGGCTTAAGAATTTAACTATTTAGTTGACGTTAAATTTTGGTTGGAAATTCATATTTTTGGGTTGAAAATTTAACTTTTTGTAGAGAATTCGCTTTTTTGGTATGAAGATTCAACAATTTGAATGCATTTTTTTTTCTCTTGACTGAAAAATCTTTCCTGGTTGAAAATTCAACTCTTTTGTTGAATATTCGTCTTTATTGGTTGAATTCAACTGTTTTTGATTTAATATACAAATATTTTTTGGTTGAAATAACTATTACATTTTTCGTTGAAAGTTATTATTTTGGTATTGAAAATTAAATTACTTTGTTTAAAGTTGAACTTCTGTGTTAAAAATTAGTTTTTTTTAAAGATTCATAATTGTGGTTGAAAGTTCAACTATTTCGTTGAAAAATTCATTTTTTTGTTGTTAAAGATTCAACTGTTTAGTTGAAAATTTCATTTTTTTGTTAGAGATTCATCTGTTTTTTTGAAAATTAAACTCTTTTTTTAAATGTTCGTCTTTTTGGCTTGAAAATTCAACTGTATTTCAAAAACTAGATAATTGATATAATTTCCTTAACAAAAGTTCAAGTACATTTTAATATATTATTATATACCAGACAAATTGTACAAATATTACATTTTCAGACTGCTCCACTTCTAATCTGTTGAAAGTGGAATTTCGGATTATTTTTTTGAAAATCATCATTTTAGTTTAAAATTTCATTTTTTTTTTGGTTTAAATTCAACTGTTTCCGTGATGATTTTTTAATTTTGTAGAAAAATTGTTTGCTTTGTTGATCATTCGTCTTAAAAATTTAACTACTACGTTGAAAATTAATTTTTTGGACGGAAAATACTATTTGTTGAAAATTTAATTTTTTTGTTAAAGATTCAACTGCTTTGTTGAAAATTAAATTATTTTGTAGAAAATTTATTTTTTTTGTTGAACTTTCGCCTTTTTAGCTTGAAAATTCAACTATTTAGTTGAAAATTCACTTTTTGGACGGAAACTACTTGGTTAAAAGTTGAACTTCTTTGTTAAAAATTCCTTTCTTTTAAATTCATAATGGTAGTTGAAAGTTGAAAGCTTAAAAGTTGAACTTCTTTCTAAAAATTCGTTTTTTGTTAAGATTCATAATTGTATTCATAATAATAATAATTCATAATGTATAAATAATGGATTCATAATTGTTCAACTATTTTGTTGAAAAAATCTTTTTTTAATTAAAGATTCAACTGTTTTGTTGAAAAATAAATTATTTTGTAGAAAATTTAATTAATTTTTTTAAAATTCGTCTTTTTGGCTTGAAAATTCAACTATTGTGTTTAAAAATTCAACCGTTTTTGTTTCGAAATTCGATCATTTGGTTGAAAATTCAACCATTTGATTGAAAATTCAATGACTTCATTGAAAATCACACTACTTTGCCAGAAAGTTATCTTATTTCTCGTTTGAAAATTCAACTGTATTTCAAAAACTAGATAATTAATGATTTCCTTAACAAAAGTTTAAGTACATTTTAACACATTATTATATTACAGACACATTGTATAAATATTACATTTTCAGACTGCTCCACTTTCAATCTTTTGGAAGTGGATCTTCGGAATTTTTTTTCTCGCAGACAGCATTGCAGCACCTCAGATTGTCTTAAATCATGCAGCGATTATAACCAACTTGACAAAGTTAAATCCTTCGATATCCAGAGTTAAAAAGTTAAAAATTACTAGAATTTACACACTGCTACTTTGGTTGGTAGTTACGTCGTCCAACTTCCTTTTCATGTTTTCCAACTCATTCATATCTGTGACGGACGCCTCGCATTTGTAAACAACCAAAGAATGGTAAAAATGTACTGCAAATGCAACGAAAACAATAAGCACAGGAATGACGATCACAGTACTGGCCATCGCAGCCGTGAAGGAATAGTCCCAGAATTTAACCCAGCACAAAATAGCAACTTCCACTAGGAACAGGAAGAGACCCAGGACTGTTGAAAATGCCCAGGCCAATTCGATAAATCCTTTCATTCGCTCATGCGGCGATTCCGTAACGAGCCTGGCGACTTGAAGTTTACTAATTGCTTCCACATTCGGCAGAAGATACGTGCTTATCATCAAGGCAAATATGTGAACGGAAACTAGCACAGTTGTACAGACTGCAAACATCACAAACAGCCATTCAGGCACCTCTGTTGGCGTGTTTATTTGCAATTCCACCATCGCCACCTGAAACATGCCATCAGAAGAATTTATTTTTGTGGCTGATTCAAAACCAATAATTTTCATAAAAATACAAAATATTATATTGTTAAATTTCTTTAAAACTGCACTTTTCTCGTAGGTCAAAAGAAATTATCGTTAACAGGTGTTTACTTTTACAAGTGTTCTGTTACGGAACGAATGTAGTCGTTCGGAAACTTCGAGTCCCTTTTCTATAAGAAAGGGTGAAACTATGTCAAAAAAATTCGCCTCTTTAATTGTTTCTCTGTGTTGTGTCTTTTTCTCTCTCTTTTCTCGGGTTATCTCTCTTACTAATGGATTTTCCGACAATCTGACAAATTCTAAGAGTTTCAATTTAAACTAAACCTCAGTATTTGTCGTGACTTTATACATGACGCATCGTGTAATCGTTTTTCATTTCAATGTTTTGATTTTTGTCAAATAGAAGTGTAATTTAAGTGTTTTTTTTTAAAGAATTTGTATAATATCTTTAGAAAATTGTTCTCTCGTAACAATCAAATTGTTTATTTTTAAATAATTGTTAAAAACTTTAAATAGTGTCTTCCCCAATGTGATAAGGACGAAAACGTATACAGGAACCTTTGATTTACTCAAGGAAAAAATACAGGGAGTTGAAAACAATTTTTTGTAATTTTTATAAGAAAAACAATTATAAAATTATAAAAGTTTAAATTTAAACTTTGTCATGAAAAACACAAAAAAAGAGAGAATTTATGGAAATGTTATTTATAAAGAGAGAAGGTAACAAAGCTATCAATTTAAAGAAAGACCTGTCAAGATATAACAAAGTTTTGGGTAGAATAATTAATTGGTTAAAGTAATTTTCTTTGAATAAATAATAGAAAAATTTACATTCCATTAAAAACTATCAATTTCTCAATAAATAATTTTTTGTTTTTACATTAAACTCAATAAATTTATATTTTACACTGAATGTTAGACAAATATTTTCTTTGCAGGTATATTAATTTTTTCATACCTTTCGTTATTCCCTATAAATAATCCCTTGATGAGGAGGTCTGAATTGGCCTCGAAACATGTTGTGCCCCTCGTAGTATAAAAAGGACGGAAAAAGGAAAAAGTGAGAGGTTGGTTTTTGGTTGACTTTTCCCCTCTTTTTTCATTATGTTATTTTGTCTCTAATGAGCCGAAAAGTTAGATTGTTTTGAATTTTATTTTTTGATTATGAATCTTTTTCTAGCTTTTTTGCGAAAATTATTCATGATAAAATGAACTTCATTTCCATCTGAATTCGAAAAAAAACAATCTATTTAGATTATTATACAGGGTGCACTAGGGTGGTCCAAATTTATGCCTGTAAAAATTCGACTTTCGATTTTTGGTGATAAAACCCCCCCATTTTGTTCGTTTTCCGGAAAAAGAAATTTCGTATTTTTTTTCAACGTTAACCCGTGCCCCCGGGACTTTGAAATTAACGTGGGGTTTTAAATGGGAAAAGCTCGATTTTCCAAAAAATTGAAAAAAGAAGTACTTGTTACACATTTTTTTTCAATTGAAGTATTGTTACCTCTTGAGGAGTATTTATGGAATAATTTCCACCCAATAGCTTTTAATTTGGACACACCTGAACCCCTTTAATTGTGCCCAGAAAATGCCCCGAAAAATGCAAAATAGCAGTTTTCTATTAAATTCATGCTAAAGACGGTATTTAAAAAAAAATTTCAACATGAATTATTTGTAATCGATAAGAGACGAGTTTTAAAGTATATTTTAAATAATTTTAAATTATTTAAACAATTACTATTTGTTTAAACAATTTTTTCCCCTGTAAATCGTGAAAAGTTATTATCCTTCGGAATAAATCGTACAAAGTTGATGAATGTCAAGAGTAGTAGTTTTTGTTTAACTTATTTGATAATTATTTAAACAATTTTCATTTGTTTAAACAATTTTTTCCCCCTGTAAAGCGTGAAAAATTATTATTTTCTGGAATTAATGACACAATTAAAGGAATTTAAGAGTAATATTTTTTTTCTACAGAATTTATAGCAATTTTTAAAATAATTTTTATTTCTTTAAACAATTTTTGTTTGTTTAAAAATGTTTTTCTCTGCAAATCGAGAAAATTTATTCTTTGCAGCAATTAATGACACAATTAACGAATTTTAAGAATAATACTTTTTTGCTTAAGATATTTTGAAATTATTTAAACAATTAATAATCATTAATATAAACCATTTTTGCAGTCTGTTATGAGTAGTTATTTTTTCTACATGCAAATTGTTTTCAGTTCACAGATTCCAATTATCTACGGGGTTGATTTTAAGAAGATAAAAAACACAGTACTTTACATAGAGCAATTGATTTTAATTTTTTAAACAAATTATTATTGTTTAAACAATGTAGGGTATACGTTCTGAGATAAGGAAATACTGTAAATTAAGCGACATAGTGTGAGAGATTCGAAGAATCTAGACTTTTCTCCACCTTTCCTATGAACAGGTGCAAGTGAAGGATTAATAGTTGTTTAAATAATTTCAAAATATCTTAAGCAAAAAAGTATTATTCTTAAAATTCGTTAACAAATTTTTTAAACAAACAAAAATTGTTTAAACTAATAAAAATTATTTTAAAAATTGCTAAATATTCTGTAGAAAAAAAATATGACTCTTAAATTCCTTTAATTGTGTCATTAATTCCAGAAAATAATAATTTTCCACGCTTTACAGGGGGACAAAATTGTTTAAACAAATCAAAATTGTTTGAATAATTACCAAACATCCTTCAAAAATGTATTGCTTTCAACATTCCTTAATTGTGAAATTATTTTCAGAAAATAATAACTTTACACGATTTTAGGGAGAAAAAAATTGTTTAAACAAATGAAAATTGTTTAAGTAATTACCAAATAAGTTAAACAAGAACTACTACTCTTGACATTCATCAACTTTGTACGATTTATTCCGAAAGATAATAACTTTTCACGATTTACAGGGGAAGAAAATTGTTTAAACAAATACTAATTGTTTAAACAATTTAAAATTATGTAAAATATACTTTAAAACTCGTCACCTATCGATTAAAAATAATTCATGTTGAAAATTTTTTTAAAAATGCCGTCTTTAGCATGAATTTGATAGAAAACTGCTATTTTGCATTTTTTGGGGCATTTTCGGGGCACAATCAAAGGGGTTCAGGTGAGCCAAAATTAAAAGCTATTGGGTGGAAATTATTCCTTAAATACTCCTCAAGAGGTGACAATACTTTAATTGACCAAAAATATATAACAAGTACTTCTTTTTTCCATTTTTTGGAAAATCGAACTTTTCCCATTTAAAACCCCATGTTAACGGAATTTCTTTTTCCGGAAAAGGAACAAAATGGGGGGGGGGGGGGGGTTTATCACCAAAAATCGAAAGTCGAATTTTTGGACCACCCCAAGGGTGCACAGTCTTCCCCTTTTTTTCTTAGTTTCCCCTTTTTTCTTGAAATTCCCCTTTTTCCCCCTATTCTCAAAAAACTTCCCCTTTTCTATTTAAATATACGATATTTGAAATTGTACACATTATTGAATAATAATTAGAGGAATTATAGCACTTAAATAAATTATTTATGAATAAACAAAGGTACACGTTTGAAATGCAGATCATTAAAAATAAATACTCTTAACAAAATTTGAAGATGAAACATTTTAAAGCAAGTTGAAAATGTGAAAACTGGAGACAGAAGTTATTAACCAATATAAAATTGGAACAGTTACAACATATACAGTTAAAAAAAATTAATATTAGAAGATTAACAGATTTTAGTTGAAAGGTACAAAGTTAAATACCTAATTAAAAAATGGAATATTCCAAATTCACTAATTTCAATTATAAATGTTCTAACTTGAGCAATTAAATTTTTTTTATCTTTACTTGAAATTTTAATCATTGTTGAAATTTTTTTTTTCGTTGAAAATTAATTTTTTCAATCTCACAATAATTTAACTATTCCATTTGTGTTTGAAAATTTGTCCTTCTTAGTCGGAAATTCAATTATTTGGTTACAAGTTCAAATTTCGTTCAAAAGTTATATTTTTTGGCAGAAAATTGGTTAAAAATTTAACTATTTTGTGGAAAATATATTTATTCTTTTGAAGAGCTGTCTTTGGATAAAAATCAAACTACTTTGTTAAAAAATTCTTTTCTTAAACTGAAAATTGCAATTTTTAACTGAATTTTATTTTTTGCATTGAAAGCTTATATTTTTGAGTTAAAAATTCGAATGTATTATAGAAAGTTCTGTTTTTTTGCTCAAAAATTCAATAATTGGGTAGAAAATTGTTTTTTTCATTTGAAAATTAGTTTCTTGGAATAAAAATGTCGAAATTCCATTTTGGGCTCAAAGTTGACCTTTTTTATTTTGAAAATTCAAATATTTGGTGAAAAATGTATGTAATTTGTTAAAAATTCGTCCTTTTTTGTAAAAAAAATAATCTTCTTGCTTTAAAATTCGACATTTTTAATACAGTTTTATTTGTTCATTGTGTAAAATATCTTTTTTTGTTGAAAACTCAACTCTTGTTGAAAATTCGTGTTTTTGGATTAAAGATTCAACTGTTTTGTAGAAAATTTGATTTCTTTTCTGGAAAATTTAATAGTTTGGTAGAGAATTCAACTAATTGGTCGAGGTTGGAACTACTTTGTTAAAAATTTATTTTTTAGTTAAAAATTCATCATTCTAGTTGAAGTTTTGTATGAAAAAATTAATATACTTGCTAAGAAAATATTTCAATCAGTATTAATTAAAAATTAATGAAGGTCAACGTAATAAAAATTATTTATTGAGCAATTGATTGTTTAATAGAAAAGAAATTCTATTATCTAGTCAAAGAAAATCACTTTAACCAATTAATTACTTTATCAATACTTTGTTATATCTTAAGAAGTCCATTTTTAAATGGATAGCCGTGTTAACTTCTCTCTTTATAAATAACATCTCCACGAATTCTATCTTTTTCTGATTTTTTTCATGATAAAGATTTTTAATATCATTCCAATCAAAATCATGACCATGTCTAACCTTGTGCTTTGAGTTTTTCAGTATTTATATCAAATTTTACTGTATTTATTTTGTTTTTGAAATCAAAGCTAACATTTTTATTGATGCCAGACATTTAATTACGAAAAACCCCATGAATCTTGTATTTGATCAAAAAGTCTTGTTGTAAAATTGTTGATCTTAATTTTTTACTAATTAAGTAAAAATTTTTGATATATTTCACAGGTTTTTCCATCACGTCAATCCCATTACCCCAATCTCTGTCGATTTCAATAAGATTCATTTTCCTAACAATTTCACAAATAAAAAAAAATTGTTTTATATAATTCTCTTATTTTGTAGAAAAAGGTTAACTCCCTGTATTTTTTCTTTTGAATAAATCCAAAGATTCCGTATTTGTTTTTGTCCTTTTCACACTTGAGGAAACACTATTTCAAATTATAAAAATTGTCTAAAACACAATGTAAATGTTACAAATCATAGTTTACAAAAATTATCGTAATTATTATTAAAAAGACACTATGAAAACTTAAAATTTTCACTTTTATTTAACAAAAATCAAAAACTTCAACTGGAACTGAATATTAACGATGTGTCGTGTATAAAATATAGAGTGACTTTATACACGTTACATCGGTGGTAATATTCAGTTCCTTTTTCTAAAAAATATGTGAGAATTATAAAAAAAAAAATTTTAATTTGTGAAATTGATTGTTAGGAAAATGGATTTTATTGATGTTAGCTTTGATTTCAAAAACAAAATAAATACAGTAAAATTTGATATAAATACTGAAAAACTGAAAACATAAGCTTACACATGGTCATGATTTTGTTTGGAATTATATTAAAATTCTTTATCGAGAAAAAAATCAGAAAGAGAGACAATTTATGGAAATGTTATTTATAAAGAGAGAAGTTAACAAGGCTATCCATTTAAGAATGGACTTCTTAAGATATAACAAACTATTGATAAAGTAATTAATTGGTTAAAGTGATTTTTTTTGACTAGATAATAGAATTTCTTTTCTATTAAACAATCAATTTCTCAATAAATAATTTAGATTACATTGAACTTCATTAATTTTTAATTAATACTGATTTAAATATTTTCTTTACATGTATATTAATTTTTTCATACCTTTAGTTATTCCCTATAAATAATCCCCGGATAAGGAGGTCTTATTCGGTAAAAATTATTCATGATAAAAATGGAATTCTTTTTCGATCTTAATTTAAAACGTATTTTTATTTTCTTTCTCATTTGGGACATATTAAAAAACTGCGTCACTGCGGTCTGGAATAGGAATTGACCGGTCATAATCGGCCACAAGTCGTATTTCTTAATTGATTAAAAAATATTTTTTTTAATCAATTTTCAGTAGGGTGGGTCGAAAATAAAAACTTTTGGAATCCGAAATCGCTACAACGCGAAAAAGTAGCATATTGAGGTCCTAAAAAAGTACAATTAATTTGGAATCGGTTGACATGCAGCTTGGTTATCCGCGTTCGAAAAAAAGCTTTCAAACGTTTCTTGTTTGCAGAGTTTTCAAATTTCATTGAGTTCAATTTTTTTACATGCCTGGAGGTCAAAAAAGGCTTCTCAATTTTTTTCTGATTTTAACCTATCATTTTCTGAGAGATAATTCCTATTTAATTGACCATTGTTTTCGAATTTTTTTAACACGTTTGCAAATAGGAGGAGAATTATTTGAGACACATGAAAACTTTTTAGTGACAAAAATGGATTAGAAAAAAAAATCCCCAAGACCCAGGAATCGAAATTGGCAATACAGCGAATTTTTTAATTTTTGGTTTTGGTATTTTATGCACTTATCTTTATAACTTGTAGTTTCAACATTTGTCTGACCATGTGTGGGTTTTTTAAACATAGAAATACAGACAATTTTCTTATTTCGGAGTTTTATATCTTACAAAATTAATTTTTTTTATTTATAAGTTTCACATTTTTCGAGCTTGTGTGATATTTTTATCATTTTTAAAATTTTCTGTTTCCCATTTTCATTTTTGCGGTCTCGACGATTTTTTTTTTTTTATGTCTAGACTCAAAAATTCCACACAAGCCAGAAAACTGTTAAAATTATAAATAAAAAAAATTAATTCTGTTAGATACAAAATTCCGAAAGAAGAAAATTTGCTGTCAATAAAATAGCATAAAATATCAAAATTTTAAAAATTCGCTCTTTTGTCAATGTCGATTCCTGCGTCTTGTGGATATTTTTTTTCTAGTGTACTTCTATATTTAAAAAACACACACATGCTTACAAAAATGTTTAAACCACAAGGTATAAAGATGAGTTCATAAAATACCAAAATCAAAATTTAAAAAATTCGCTGTATGCCAATTTGGATTCCTGGGTATTGGGGATTGTTTTTTCTAATGCATTTTTGTCACTAAAAAGTTTTCGTTACCTCAAATAATTCTCCTCATGTTTGCAAACGTGTTAAAATTTTTTTCGAAAATAATGGTTCATAAAATACCAAAATCAAAATTGTAAAAATTCGCTCTATTGCCAATTTCGATTCCTGGGTCTTGTCGATTTTTTTTTTCTAGTGTATTTTTGTATTTAGAAAACCCACACATGCTCACAAAGATGTTTAAACTACAAGGTATAAAGATGAGTTCATAAAATACCAAAATCAAAATTTTTAAAATTCGCTCTATTGCCAGTTTAGATTCTTTGGTACTGGGGATTTTTTTTCAAATGCATTTTTGTCACTAAAAAGCTTTCATTATCTCAAATAATTCTCCTCATATTTGCAAACGTGTTAAAATTTGTTTCGAGAATAATGGTTCATAAAATACCAAAATCGAAATTGTAAAAAATTGCTCTATTGCCAATTTGGATTCCTGGGTCTTGACGATTTTTTTTTCTAGTGTTTTGGATTCCTGGGTACTGGGATTTTTTTTCAAATGCAATTTGATTCGATTTCGAATTCCAAAAGTATTTATTTTCGACCCACCCTAATGCTCAGCAGCACATTTCAAAGAGAATTAAAGTCGGGGCCAAATGTCGAGGCCCCTCACTTATTTTAATTGCAACTCGCATCCAAAAAATCTCTGAAGTGTCTAATAAAAAGCATCTGAAAGCTTAAGGTCTTCCGAATTCAACGATGTGATCACTTTTATCCTTAAAAATTTTTGTCAATTGTTAGAGGGCAAAACATAAAAAAAAAACCGAATTTTTTGGCTTCCTTTATCAAGCGCCCACTTTTACCTGTTCCTAGAAAGAGGGCGACGTTAGGAAAAATCTGAAAAAATACACAGATATTCTTTCAACATTCTTTAATGCAATGCATTTTTCAAAATTCAGAAATATTCAATAATTTACTTTTCACGGTGATTTATTTATAAAAACTATCTTGAGAACGAATGAAGATAGGAAGCCGTGTCATATCTTCACATGTGCAGTTTCGTAATGCGAGTGCAGTGCAATAATTAAATTTATTATAAAATCATTCTTACGCAAGAAATATCATTTTGAATATTTCTGACTTTAATCAGTATTGGCGCGTGGTCCGGCACAGCAGGACAAGTAGTAAAAAAAGTACCCATTCAATGAAAATAGTAACTTTAGAAGCAAGCCGACTTTGTTACTACTGTCATAGAAAGGGTACTTTTTTTCTGCCACTTGTCCCGCTGTGTTGTCCACACACCCACACTGATTTGAGTCAGGAATATTCAAAATGATATTTCTTACATAAGAATAATTTTAGCATAAATTTAATTATTGCACTGCATTCGCATTACAAAACTGCACATTTGAAGGCATTAAACGACTTTCTATTTTCGTTCGTTAATCCCTTAAAAAGTAAATTAATAATACTTTATGAATTTAAAAAAATGCATTGCATCAAAGAATCTTGAAAGAATAACTGTAAATTGTTTTCAGATTTTTCCAATCGTCGACCACTATTCTTCAGAAAAAAAATTCGATTTATTTTCCAACATTTTTTTATCAATTTTACAGAAAATCTTTTATGATTTGAAAAAGTTATAATTAATCTTTTGATTGAAGATTCATTTATTTTAGTTAAAAATTAATTTCTTTGCTTAAAAATTTAACTATTTTGTTGAGAATTCGTTTCACAATGATTTTCTTAAATTGAAAATTTAACTATTCCATGTTTGATTTAACGTTTATCATCTCCACTTAAAAATTCCGCTATTTGGTTGAAACATTCTGTATTTTGTTCAAACTTTATCTTTCGTGGTAGACTAATTCACACTTTTGGTTGAAAATTAATTTCTTTGGTCGAAAATTTAACTATCAGGTTAAAATTCATTTAAAAATATATAATATGGTTGAAAATTAGTCTTTTTTATTGAAAATGAATTTTTTATTGAAAATTTAACTACTTCATGTTTGGTTTAACACTTATTTTTTTTCGTTTGAAAATTCACCATTTTGGTTCGAAAACTCAACTGTTTTGTAGAAAATTTTTCTTTGTGGGTTAAAAGTTCAATTATATTTGTAGAAAATTCAATTATTTGATTAAAAATGAACTTTTTGATTGAAAATTCATATTTTCGGTTTAAAAATTCTACTGTTTTGTAAAGAAAATTCATCTTTTTGTCATGGAAATTCAACAGTTTGGATCAAGTCTTTTTCTCTCTTGACTAAAAAATCTTTCCCGGTTGAGAATTCAACTCGTTTGTCCAACATTGATCTTTTTGGTTGGAAATTGACCTTTTTTATTTGAAAATGCAACTATTAAATTTTTCATTGAGAATTCATATTTTTCGTTTGAAAATTCAATTATTTCTTTGGAAGTTTAACTACTTTGTTTAAAATTCATTTTATTGGTTGAGGATTTAATTATTCTGTTAAAACGTCCTTTTTTAAATGAAATTTTCACTAAAAATGTAACTTTTCCATTATATGGTTGAAGATTAATTTTTTTGTTCAATATTCATATTTTTGGTTTGAAAATGTATCTGTTTTGTAAACAATTTTTCTTTTGGGTTTGAAAATTCTATAATTTTCTTAGAAAATTGAACTATTTGGTTAAAAATTAACTTTTTTGCTGAAAATTCATATTTTTGGGTTAAAAATTCTACTTCTTTCTAAGGATTTTGCTTTTTTGATTTGAAAATTTAACTATTTGTATGAAATTCTTTTTCTCTTTTGACTCAAAAATCTTTTCTGGTGGAGAATTCAACTCGTTTGTTGAATATTTGTCTTTTTGGTTGATATTGATCGTTTTTAGTCAAAAATTTAACTATTAAGTTTTTTATTAAGAACTATTTTATTCAAAAAATTTACATTATGGATGAAAGTTTACTTCTTTAACCAAAAATTTAAATTTTTTATTATTTCGTTGAAAATTAACTTTTTGATGAAAAATCATATTTTCAGTTAAAAAATGTAACTGTTTAGTAGAAAATTATTCTTTTTGGCTTAAAAATTTCATTATTTTCGTAGAAAATTCAACTATTTGGTAAAA
>CAKNXH010085120.1:0-13168 GCA_932178445.1 Andricus quercusramuli | reverse complement strand
TTTTTAAAAATTTCCAAAATTTTCAAGCGCTTCGCGCTCGTCTACGACTTGTATTGCAAACGCACACGCGGCGTATAATGACCGACTTAAGTTCCTTGGCGCACAATGTACTATTAATTTATTCCCCTATTATTCCCCACATCTAATTCCAATTCAGATTTGATTTTTCTTTAAAATAAAGTAATTTAGAAACAGTATTTTAAAATCTTTCTGATTAAATTCGACTGTTGTCGATTAAAAATTGAAATCTTTTCGTATTTGAAATATGAACTATTATATTTTTCGTTAAGAATTAATCTTTTTTGTTTGAAAATTAAAGTACTTGGTCGAAAGTCGAACTTTATTGCTAAAAATTATTTTTTTACATGTTGCAGATTCATAATTTCAGTTGAAAATTTCTTTTTGTTGTTAAAAATTGAACTGTTCCGTTGAAAATTTGACTTTTTTTGTTGATTATTCGTCTTTTTGGCTTAAGAATTTAACTATTTAGTTGACGTTAAATTTTGGTTGGAAATTCATATTTTCGGGTTGACATTTTTTATTTTTCTAGAGAATTCGCCTTTTTGGTATGAAAATTCAACAATTTGAATGCATTTTTTTTCTCTCTTGACTGAAAAATCTTTCTTGGTTGAAAATTCAACTCTTTTGTTGAACAATCGTCTTGATTGGTTGAATTCAACTGTTTTTGATTTAATATACAAATATTTTTTGGTTGAAATGACTATTACATTTTTCGTTGAAAATTATTATTTTGGTATTGAACATTAAATTACTTTGTTTAAAGTTGAACTTCTGTGTTAAAAATTAGTTTTTTTTAAAGATTCATAATTGTGGTTGAAAGTTCAACTATTTCGTTGAAAAATTCATTTTTTTGTTGTTAAAGATTCAACTGTTTAGTTGAAAATTTCATTTTTTTGTTAGAGATTCATCTGTTTTTTTGAAAATTAAACTCTTTTTTTAAATGTTCGTCTTTTTGGCTTGAAAATTCAACTGTATTTCAAAAACTAGATAATTGATATAATTTCCTTAACAAAAGTTCAAGTACATTTTAATATATTATTATATACCAGACAAATTGTACAAATATTACATTTTCAGACTGCTCCACTTCTAATCTGTTGAAAGTGGAATTTCGGATTATTTTTTTGAAAATCATCATTTTAGTTTAAAATTTCATTTTTTTTTTGGTTTAAATTCAACTGTTTCCGTGATGATTTTTTAATTTTGTAGAAAAATTGTTTGCTTTGTTGATCATTCGTCTTAAAAATTTAACTACTACGTTGAAAATTAATTTTTTGGACGGAAAATACTATTTGTTGAAAATTTAATTTTTTTGTTAAAGATTCAACTGCTTTGTTGAAAATTAAATTATTTTGTAGAAAATTTATTTTTTTTGTTGAACTTTCGCCTTTTTAGCTTGAAAATTCAACTATTTAGTTGAAAATTCACTTTTTGGACGGAAACTACTTGGTTAAAAGTTGAACTTCTTTGTTAAAAATTCCTTTCTTTTAAATTCATAATGGTAGTTGAAAGTTGAAAGCTTAAAAGTTGAACTTCTTTCTAAAAATTCGTTTTTTGTTAAGATTCATAATTGTATTCATAATAATAATAATTCATAATGTATAAATAATGGATTCATAATTGTTCAACTATTTTGTTGAAAAAATCTTTTTTTAATTAAAGATTCAACTGTTTTGTTGAAAAATAAATTATTTTGTAGAAAATTTAATTAATTTTTTTAAAATTCGTCTTTTTGGCTTGAAAATTCAACTATTGTGTTTAAAAATTCAACCGTTTTTGTTTCGAAATTCGATCATTTGGTTGAAAATTCAACCATTTGATTGAAAATTCAATGACTTCATTGAAAATCACACTACTTTGCCAGAAAGTTATCTTATTTCTCGTTTGAAAATTCAACTGTATTTCAAAAACTAGATAATTAATGATTTCCTTAACAAAAGTTTAAGTACATTTTAACACATTATTATATTACAGACACATTGTATAAATATTACATTTTCAGACTGCTCCACTTTCAATCTTTTGGAAGTGGATCTTCGGAATTTTTTTTCTCGCAGACAGCATTGCAGCACCTCAGATTGTCTTAAATCATGCAGCGATTATAACCAACTTGACAAAGTTAAATCCTTCGATATCCAGAGTTAAAAAGTTAAAAATTACTAGAATTTACACACTGCTACTTTGGTTGGTAGTTACGTCGTCCAACTTCCTTTTCATGTTTTCCAACTCATTCATATCTGTGACGGACGCCTCGCATTTGTAAACAACCAAAGAATGGTAAAAATGTACTGCAAATGCAACGAAAACAATAAGCACAGGAATGACGATCACAGTACTGGCCATCGCAGCCGTGAAGGAATAGTCCCAGAATTTAACCCAGCACAAAATAGCAACTTCCACTAGGAACAGGAAGAGACCCAGGACTGTTGAAAATGCCCAGGCCAATTCGATAAATCCTTTCATTCGCTCATGCGGCGATTCCGTAACGAGCCTGGCGACTTGAAGTTTACTAATTGCTTCCACATTCGGCAGAAGATACGTGCTTATCATCAAGGCAAATATGTGAACGGAAACTAGCACAGTTGTACAGACTGCAAACATCACAAACAGCCATTCAGGCACCTCTGTTGGCGTGTTTATTTGCAATTCCACCATCGCCACCTGAAACATGCCATCAGAAGAATTTATTTTTGTGGCTGATTCAAAACCAATAATTTTCATAAAAATACAAAATATTATATTGTTAAATTTCTTTAAAACTGCACTTTTCTCGTAGGTCAAAAGAAATTATCGTTAACAGGTGTTTACTTTTACAAGTGTTCTGTTACGGAACGAATGTAGTCGTTCGGAAACTTCGAGTCCCTTTTCTATAAGAAAGGGTGAAACTATGTCAAAAAAATTCGCCTCTTTAATTGTTTCTCTGTGTTGTGTCTTTTTCTCTCTCTTTTCTCGGGTTATCTCTCTTACTAATGGATTTTCCGACAATCTGACAAATTCTAAGAGTTTCAATTTAAACTAAACCTCAGTATTTGTCGTGACTTTATACATGACGCATCGTGTAATCGTTTTTCATTTCAATGTTTTGATTTTTGTCAAATAGAAGTGTAATTTAAGTGTTTTTTTTTAAAGAATTTGTATAATATCTTTAGAAAATTGTTCTCTCGTAACAATCAAATTGTTTATTTTTAAATAATTGTTAAAAACTTTAAATAGTGTCTTCCCCAATGTGATAAGGACGAAAACGTATACAGGAACCTTTGATTTACTCAAGGAAAAAATACAGGGAGTTGAAAACAATTTTTTGTAATTTTTATAAGAAAAACAATTATAAAATTATAAAAGTTTAAATTTAAACTTTGTCATGAAAAACACAAAAAAAGAGAGAATTTATGGAAATGTTATTTATAAAGAGAGAAGGTAACAAAGCTATCAATTTAAAGAAAGACCTGTCAAGATATAACAAAGTTTTGGGTAGAATAATTAATTGGTTAAAGTAATTTTCTTTGAATAAATAATAGAAAAATTTACATTCCATTAAAAACTATCAATTTCTCAATAAATAATTTTTTGTTTTTACATTAAACTCAATAAATTTATATTTTACACTGAATGTTAGACAAATATTTTCTTTGCAGGTATATTAATTTTTTCATACCTTTCGTTATTCCCTATAAATAATCCCTTGATGAGGAGGTCTGAATTGGCCTCGAAACATGTTGTGCCCCTCGTAGTATAAAAAGGACGGAAAAAGGAAAAAGTGAGAGGTTGGTTTTTGGTTGACTTTTCCCCTCTTTTTTCATTATGTTATTTTGTCTCTAATGAGCCGAAAAGTTAGATTGTTTTGAATTTTATTTTTTGATTATGAATCTTTTTCTAGCTTTTTTGCGAAAATTATTCATGATAAAATGAACTTCATTTCCATCTGAATTCGAAAAAAAACAATCTATTTAGATTATTATACAGGGTGCACTAGGGTGGTCCAAATTTATGCCTGTAAAAATTCGACTTTCGATTTTTGGTGATAAAACCCCCCCATTTTGTTCGTTTTCCGGAAAAAGAAATTTCGTATTTTTTTTCAACGTTAACCCGTGCCCCCGGGACTTTGAAATTAACGTGGGGTTTTAAATGGGAAAAGCTCGATTTTCCAAAAAATTGAAAAAAGAAGTACTTGTTACACATTTTTTTTCAATTGAAGTATTGTTACCTCTTGAGGAGTATTTATGGAATAATTTCCACCCAATAGCTTTTAATTTGGACACACCTGAACCCCTTTAATTGTGCCCAGAAAATGCCCCGAAAAATGCAAAATAGCAGTTTTCTATTAAATTCATGCTAAAGACGGTATTTAAAAAAAAATTTCAACATGAATTATTTGTAATCGATAAGAGACGAGTTTTAAAGTATATTTTAAATAATTTTAAATTATTTAAACAATTACTATTTGTTTAAACAATTTTTTCCCCTGTAAATCGTGAAAAGTTATTATCCTTCGGAATAAATCGTACAAAGTTGATGAATGTCAAGAGTAGTAGTTTTTGTTTAACTTATTTGATAATTATTTAAACAATTTTCATTTGTTTAAACAATTTTTTCCCCCTGTAAAGCGTGAAAAATTATTATTTTCTGGAATTAATGACACAATTAAAGGAATTTAAGAGTAATATTTTTTTTCTACAGAATTTATAGCAATTTTTAAAATAATTTTTATTTCTTTAAACAATTTTTGTTTGTTTAAAAATGTTTTTCTCTGCAAATCGAGAAAATTTATTCTTTGCAGCAATTAATGACACAATTAACGAATTTTAAGAATAATACTTTTTTGCTTAAGATATTTTGAAATTATTTAAACAATTAATAATCATTAATATAAACCATTTTTGCAGTCTGTTATGAGTAGTTATTTTTTCTACATGCAAATTGTTTTCAGTTCACAGATTCCAATTATCTACGGGGTTGATTTTAAGAAGATAAAAAACACAGTACTTTACATAGAGCAATTGATTTTAATTTTTTAAACAAATTATTATTGTTTAAACAATGTAGGGTATACGTTCTGAGATAAGGAAATACTGTAAATTAAGCGACATAGTGTGAGAGATTCGAAGAATCTAGACTTTTCTCCACCTTTCCTATGAACAGGTGCAAGTGAAGGATTAATAGTTGTTTAAATAATTTCAAAATATCTTAAGCAAAAAAGTATTATTCTTAAAATTCGTTAACAAATTTTTTAAACAAACAAAAATTGTTTAAACTAATAAAAATTATTTTAAAAATTGCTAAATATTCTGTAGAAAAAAAATATGACTCTTAAATTCCTTTAATTGTGTCATTAATTCCAGAAAATAATAATTTTCCACGCTTTACAGGGGGACAAAATTGTTTAAACAAATCAAAATTGTTTGAATAATTACCAAACATCCTTCAAAAATGTATTGCTTTCAACATTCCTTAATTGTGAAATTATTTTCAGAAAATAATAACTTTACACGATTTTAGGGAGAAAAAAATTGTTTAAACAAATGAAAATTGTTTAAGTAATTACCAAATAAGTTAAACAAGAACTACTACTCTTGACATTCATCAACTTTGTACGATTTATTCCGAAAGATAATAACTTTTCACGATTTACAGGGGAAGAAAATTGTTTAAACAAATACTAATTGTTTAAACAATTTAAAATTATGTAAAATATACTTTAAAACTCGTCACCTATCGATTAAAAATAATTCATGTTGAAAATTTTTTTAAAAATGCCGTCTTTAGCATGAATTTGATAGAAAACTGCTATTTTGCATTTTTTGGGGCATTTTCGGGGCACAATCAAAGGGGTTCAGGTGAGCCAAAATTAAAAGCTATTGGGTGGAAATTATTCCTTAAATACTCCTCAAGAGGTGACAATACTTTAATTGACCAAAAATATATAACAAGTACTTCTTTTTTCCATTTTTTGGAAAATCGAACTTTTCCCATTTAAAACCCCATGTTAACGGAATTTCTTTTTCCGGAAAAGGAACAAAATGGGGGGGGGGGGGGGGTTTATCACCAAAAATCGAAAGTCGAATTTTTGGACCACCCCAAGGGTGCACAGTCTTCCCCTTTTTTTCTTAGTTTCCCCTTTTTTCTTGAAATTCCCCTTTTTCCCCCTATTCTCAAAAAACTTCCCCTTTTCTATTTAAATATACGATATTTGAAATTGTAC
The DNA here is from genome assembly GCA_932178445.1 of Andricus quercusramuli. Taxonomy (NCBI): domain Eukaryota; kingdom Metazoa; phylum Arthropoda; class Insecta; order Hymenoptera; family Cynipidae; genus Andricus; species Andricus quercusramuli. The sequence goes on along the minus strand of CAKNXH010085120.1, from coordinate 6,948 downwards.
ACATTATTGAATAATAATTAGAGGAATTATAGCACTTAAATAAATTATTTATGAATAAACAAAGGTACACGTTTGAAATGCAGATCATTAAAAATAAATACTCTTAACAAAATTTGAAGATGAAACATTTTAAAGCAAGTTGAAAATGTGAAAACTGGAGACAGAAGTTATTAACCAATATAAAATTGGAACAGTTACAACATATACAGTTAAAAAAAATTAATATTAGAAGATTAACAGATTTTAGTTGAAAGGTACAAAGTTAAATACCTAATTAAAAAATGGAATATTCCAAATTCACTAATTTCAATTATAAATGTTCTAACTTGAGCAATTAAATTTTTTTTATCTTTACTTGAAATTTTAATCATTGTTGAAATTTTTTTTTTCGTTGAAAATTAATTTTTTCAATCTCACAATAATTTAACTATTCCATTTGTGTTTGAAAATTTGTCCTTCTTAGTCGGAAATTCAATTATTTGGTTACAAGTTCAAATTTCGTTCAAAAGTTATATTTTTTGGCAGAAAATTGGTTAAAAATTTAACTATTTTGTGGAAAATATATTTATTCTTTTGAAGAGCTGTCTTTGGATAAAAATCAAACTACTTTGTTAAAAAATTCTTTTCTTAAACTGAAAATTGCAATTTTTAACTGAATTTTATTTTTTGCATTGAAAGCTTATATTTTTGAGTTAAAAATTCGAATGTATTATAGAAAGTTCTGTTTTTTTGCTCAAAAATTCAATAATTGGGTAGAAAATTGTTTTTTTCATTTGAAAATTAGTTTCTTGGAATAAAAATGTCGAAATTCCATTTTGGGCTCAAAGTTGACCTTTTTTATTTTGAAAATTCAAATATTTGGTGAAAAATGTATGTAATTTGTTAAAAATTCGTCCTTTTTTGTAAAAAAAATAATCTTCTTGCTTTAAAATTCGACATTTTTAATACAGTTTTATTTGTTCATTGTGTAAAATATCTTTTTTTGTTGAAAACTCAACTCTTGTTGAAAATTCGTGTTTTTGGATTAAAGATTCAACTGTTTTGTAGAAAATTTGATTTCTTTTCTGGAAAATTTAATAGTTTGGTAGAGAATTCAACTAATTGGTCGAGGTTGGAACTACTTTGTTAAAAATTTATTTTTTAGTTAAAAATTCATCATTCTAGTTGAAGTTTTGTATGAAAAAATTAATATACTTGCTAAGAAAATATTTCAATCAGTATTAATTAAAAATTAATGAAGGTCAACGTAATAAAAATTATTTATTGAGCAATTGATTGTTTAATAGAAAAGAAATTCTATTATCTAGTCAAAGAAAATCACTTTAACCAATTAATTACTTTATCAATACTTTGTTATATCTTAAGAAGTCCATTTTTAAATGGATAGCCGTGTTAACTTCTCTCTTTATAAATAACATCTCCACGAATTCTATCTTTTTCTGATTTTTTTCATGATAAAGATTTTTAATATCATTCCAATCAAAATCATGACCATGTCTAACCTTGTGCTTTGAGTTTTTCAGTATTTATATCAAATTTTACTGTATTTATTTTGTTTTTGAAATCAAAGCTAACATTTTTATTGATGCCAGACATTTAATTACGAAAAACCCCATGAATCTTGTATTTGATCAAAAAGTCTTGTTGTAAAATTGTTGATCTTAATTTTTTACTAATTAAGTAAAAATTTTTGATATATTTCACAGGTTTTTCCATCACGTCAATCCCATTACCCCAATCTCTGTCGATTTCAATAAGATTCATTTTCCTAACAATTTCACAAATAAAAAAAAATTGTTTTATATAATTCTCTTATTTTGTAGAAAAAGGTTAACTCCCTGTATTTTTTCTTTTGAATAAATCCAAAGATTCCGTATTTGTTTTTGTCCTTTTCACACTTGAGGAAACACTATTTCAAATTATAAAAATTGTCTAAAACACAATGTAAATGTTACAAATCATAGTTTACAAAAATTATCGTAATTATTATTAAAAAGACACTATGAAAACTTAAAATTTTCACTTTTATTTAACAAAAATCAAAAACTTCAACTGGAACTGAATATTAACGATGTGTCGTGTATAAAATATAGAGTGACTTTATACACGTTACATCGGTGGTAATATTCAGTTCCTTTTTCTAAAAAATATGTGAGAATTATAAAAAAAAAAATTTTAATTTGTGAAATTGATTGTTAGGAAAATGGATTTTATTGATGTTAGCTTTGATTTCAAAAACAAAATAAATACAGTAAAATTTGATATAAATACTGAAAAACTGAAAACATAAGCTTACACATGGTCATGATTTTGTTTGGAATTATATTAAAATTCTTTATCGAGAAAAAAATCAGAAAGAGAGACAATTTATGGAAATGTTATTTATAAAGAGAGAAGTTAACAAGGCTATCCATTTAAGAATGGACTTCTTAAGATATAACAAACTATTGATAAAGTAATTAATTGGTTAAAGTGATTTTTTTTGACTAGATAATAGAATTTCTTTTCTATTAAACAATCAATTTCTCAATAAATAATTTAGATTACATTGAACTTCATTAATTTTTAATTAATACTGATTTAAATATTTTCTTTACATGTATATTAATTTTTTCATACCTTTAGTTATTCCCTATAAATAATCCCCGGATAAGGAGGTCTTATTCGGTAAAAATTATTCATGATAAAAATGGAATTCTTTTTCGATCTTAATTTAAAACGTATTTTTATTTTCTTTCTCATTTGGGACATATTAAAAAACTGCGTCACTGCGGTCTGGAATAGGAATTGACCGGTCATAATCGGCCACAAGTCGTATTTCTTAATTGATTAAAAAATATTTTTTTTAATCAATTTTCAGTAGGGTGGGTCGAAAATAAAAACTTTTGGAATCCGAAATCGCTACAACGCGAAAAAGTAGCATATTGAGGTCCTAAAAAAGTACAATTAATTTGGAATCGGTTGACATGCAGCTTGGTTATCCGCGTTCGAAAAAAAGCTTTCAAACGTTTCTTGTTTGCAGAGTTTTCAAATTTCATTGAGTTCAATTTTTTTACATGCCTGGAGGTCAAAAAAGGCTTCTCAATTTTTTTCTGATTTTAACCTATCATTTTCTGAGAGATAATTCCTATTTAATTGACCATTGTTTTCGAATTTTTTTAACACGTTTGCAAATAGGAGGAGAATTATTTGAGACACATGAAAACTTTTTAGTGACAAAAATGGATTAGAAAAAAAAATCCCCAAGACCCAGGAATCGAAATTGGCAATACAGCGAATTTTTTAATTTTTGGTTTTGGTATTTTATGCACTTATCTTTATAACTTGTAGTTTCAACATTTGTCTGACCATGTGTGGGTTTTTTAAACATAGAAATACAGACAATTTTCTTATTTCGGAGTTTTATATCTTACAAAATTAATTTTTTTTATTTATAAGTTTCACATTTTTCGAGCTTGTGTGATATTTTTATCATTTTTAAAATTTTCTGTTTCCCATTTTCATTTTTGCGGTCTCGACGATTTTTTTTTTTTTTATGTCTAGACTCAAAAATTCCACACAAGCCAGAAAACTGTTAAAATTATAAATAAAAAAAATTAATTCTGTTAGATACAAAATTCCGAAAGAAGAAAATTTGCTGTCAATAAAATAGCATAAAATATCAAAATTTTAAAAATTCGCTCTTTTGTCAATGTCGATTCCTGCGTCTTGTGGATATTTTTTTTCTAGTGTACTTCTATATTTAAAAAACACACACATGCTTACAAAAATGTTTAAACCACAAGGTATAAAGATGAGTTCATAAAATACCAAAATCAAAATTTAAAAAATTCGCTGTATGCCAATTTGGATTCCTGGGTATTGGGGATTGTTTTTTCTAATGCATTTTTGTCACTAAAAAGTTTTCGTTACCTCAAATAATTCTCCTCATGTTTGCAAACGTGTTAAAATTTTTTTCGAAAATAATGGTTCATAAAATACCAAAATCAAAATTGTAAAAATTCGCTCTATTGCCAATTTCGATTCCTGGGTCTTGTCGATTTTTTTTTTCTAGTGTATTTTTGTATTTAGAAAACCCACACATGCTCACAAAGATGTTTAAACTACAAGGTATAAAGATGAGTTCATAAAATACCAAAATCAAAATTTTTAAAATTCGCTCTATTGCCAGTTTAGATTCTTTGGTACTGGGGATTTTTTTTCAAATGCATTTTTGTCACTAAAAAGCTTTCATTATCTCAAATAATTCTCCTCATATTTGCAAACGTGTTAAAATTTGTTTCGAGAATAATGGTTCATAAAATACCAAAATCGAAATTGTAAAAAATTGCTCTATTGCCAATTTGGATTCCTGGGTCTTGACGATTTTTTTTTCTAGTGTTTTGGATTCCTGGGTACTGGGATTTTTTTTCAAATGCAATTTGATTCGATTTCGAATTCCAAAAGTATTTATTTTCGACCCACCCTAATGCTCAGCAGCACATTTCAAAGAGAATTAAAGTCGGGGCCAAATGTCGAGGCCCCTCACTTATTTTAATTGCAACTCGCATCCAAAAAATCTCTGAAGTGTCTAATAAAAAGCATCTGAAAGCTTAAGGTCTTCCGAATTCAACGATGTGATCACTTTTATCCTTAAAAATTTTTGTCAATTGTTAGAGGGCAAAACATAAAAAAAAAACCGAATTTTTTGGCTTCCTTTATCAAGCGCCCACTTTTACCTGTTCCTAGAAAGAGGGCGACGTTAGGAAAAATCTGAAAAAATACACAGATATTCTTTCAACATTCTTTAATGCAATGCATTTTTCAAAATTCAGAAATATTCAATAATTTACTTTTCACGGTGATTTATTTATAAAAACTATCTTGAGAACGAATGAAGATAGGAAGCCGTGTCATATCTTCACATGTGCAGTTTCGTAATGCGAGTGCAGTGCAATAATTACATTTATTATAAAATCATTCTTACGCAAGAAATATCATTTTGAATATTTCTGACTTTAATCAGTATTGGCGCGTGGTCCGGCACAGCAGGACAAGTAGTAAAAAAAGTACCCATTCAATGAAAATAGTAACTTTAGAAGCAAGCCGACTTTGTTACTACTGTCATAGAAAGGGTACTTTTTTTCTGCCACTTGTCCCGCTGTGTTGTCCACACACCCACACTGATTTGAGTCAGGAATATTCAAAATGATATTTCTTACATAAGAATAATTTTAGCATAAATTTAATTATTGCACTGCATTCGCATTACAAAACTGCACATTTGAAGGCATTAAACGACTTTCTATTTTCGTTCGTTAATCCCTTAAAAAGTAAATTAATAATACTTTATGAATTTAAAAAAATGCATTGCATCAAAGAATCTTGAAAGAATAACTGTAAATTGTTTTCAGATTTTTCCAATCGTCGACCACTATTCTTCAGAAAAAAAATTCGATTTATTTTCCAACATTTTTTTATCAATTTTACAGAAAATCTTTTATGATTTGAAAAAGTTATAATTAATCTTTTGATTGAAGATTCATTTATTTTAGTTAAAAATTAATTTCTTTGCTTAAAAATTTAACTATTTTGTTGAGAATTCGTTTCACAATGATTTTCTTAAATTGAAAATTTAACTATTCCATGTTTGATTTAACGTTTATCATCTCCACTTAAAAATTCCGCTATTTGGTTGAAACATTCTGTATTTTGTTCAAACTTTATCTTTCGTGGTAGACTAATTCACACTTTTGGTTGAAAATTAATTTCTTTGGTCGAAAATTTAACTATCAGGTTAAAATTCATTTAAAAATATATAATATGGTTGAAAATTAGTCTTTTTTATTGAAAATGAATTTTTTATTGAAAATTTAACTACTTCATGTTTGGTTTAACACTTATTTTTTTTCGTTTGAAAATTCACCATTTTGGTTCGAAAACTCAACTGTTTTGTAGAAAATTTTTCTTTGTGGGTTAAAAGTTCAATTATATTTGTAGAAAATTCAATTATTTGATTAAAAATGAACTTTTTGATTGAAAATTCATATTTTCGGTTTAAAAATTCTACTGTTTTGTAAAGAAAATTCATCTTTTTGTCATGGAAATTCAACAGTTTGGATCAAGTCTTTTTCTCTCTTGACTAAAAAATCTTTCCCGGTTGAGAATTCAACTCGTTTGTCCAACATTGATCTTTTTGGTTGGAAATTGACCTTTTTTATTTGAAAATGCAACTATTAAATTTTTCATTGAGAATTCATATTTTTCGTTTGAAAATTCAATTATTTCTTTGGAAGTTTAACTACTTTGTTTAAAATTCATTTTATTGGTTGAGGATTTAATTATTCTGTTAAAACGTCCTTTTTTAAATGAAATTTTCACTAAAAATGTAACTTTTCCATTATATGGTTGAAGATTAATTTTTTTGTTCAATATTCATATTTTTGGTTTGAAAATGTATCTGTTTTGTAAACAATTTTTCTTTTGGGTTTGAAAATTCTATAATTTTCTTAGAAAATTGAACTATTTGGTTAAAAATTAACTTTTTTGTTGAAAATTCATATTTTTGGGTTAAAAATTCTACTTCTTTCTAAGGATTTTGCTTTTTTGATTTGAAAATTTAACTATTTGTATGAAATTCTTTTTCTCTTTTGACTCAAAAATCTTTTCTGGTGGAGAATTCAACTCGTTTGTTGAATATTTGTCTTTTTGGTTGATATTGATCGTTTTTAGTCAAAAATTTAACTATTAAGTTTTTTATTAAGAACTATTTTATTCAAAAAATTTACATTATGGATGAAAGTTTACTTCTTTAACCAAAAATTTAAATTTTTTATTATTTCGTTGAAAATTAACTTTTTGATGAAAAATCATATTTTCAGTTAAAAAATGTAACTGTTTAGTAGAAAATTATTCTTTTTGGCTTAAAAATTTCATTATTTTCGTAGAAAATTCAACTATTTGGTAAAA
>CAKNXH010085119.1:17526-69225 GCA_932178445.1 Andricus quercusramuli | reverse complement strand
CTTTCTTCTTGAAATTAGAATACCAGATTTTGAGCTATGCGAATTCAAAGTCCGGGATTCTATTGCAACTCGAATAATAGATTTATGATTTTTTGCTCCTTGAAATCAAAGTTCTAGATTGTTCTGCTACTCGAATAATAGATTCCCGATTTTTTCGCTCCTTGAAATTGAATTTCGAGATTCTTTAACCACTTGAATTCAAATTCAGAGATGTTATTGCTACTCGAATAATAGAATCCCGACTTTTTGCTTCTCAAAATCAAAGTACCGAATTTTTTTCGCTATTCGAATTCTGAGTTCTAGATTATTATGCTACTCGAATAATAGATTTCTGATTATTGGCTCCTCGAAATCAAAGTTCTAGATTATTCTGATACTCGAATAATTGATTACCGATTTCTTTTCTTCTTGAAGATCGAGTACCAGATTTTTTGCTATTCGAATTCGGAGTCCGAGATTTCATTGCCACTCGAATAATAGATTTCTGATTTTTTGCTCCTCGAAATCAAGTTTCTAGATTATTCTGCTGCTCGAATAATAAATTTCCGATTTTTCTGCTCCTCGAAATTAAAGTACGGGAGTTTTTTACAACTCGAATTCGAAGTTCTAGATTATTCTTATACTCGAATTCGAAATTCTAGATTATTTTGATACTCGAATAATAGATTACCGATTTTTTTGCTTCTTGAAATTAGAATACCAGATTTTTTTCCTATTCGAATTCAGAGTCCGAGATTTTCTTACGACTCGAATAATAGATTCCTGATTTTTTTTGCGATATTTACATTTACAGTGAAGGGTAGTTTTCAGGGTAAATTACTTGAAAGGGGTCAATTTCAAAGAGGGAAGTAATGAAATTAAATTTCTAAGTCATCTTTACGTTGTCTGAAGTTGTTTTTACATTATTATGGCATTGTTGATGACGAGGAGTTCGTTTGTATGACTAGAGTATTTATTTGGGACACATATTATAGACTATCGGAAAGAGAAAAGGAGCAAAAAAATCTCCCCTGAAGAATCTTCTGATAATTACAATTTTTAATGATTACTAACAGGTGGCGGTGCTGAGTCAAAACCATGCTAGCGCTGCTACCTTTTTCTCGGAAGTTTAAATATCCGAAAAATTATTTTTTGACATAAAATTAGCCAAAAAGTAGCAAAAAATATGCCATATTCCATTTTTAATTTTTTTTTAGTGGCGCAATTGAGTCGTTCGACCTATGCATATAGTAAATGAAATACATTTGAAGGATGTCGTAAAAAAACCATGTTGACTTACAAATTTTCGAAAATTCCACCGCACATTGTCGTGAAAATAGAAATTTGGCTTTGAAATTGCTTATACATTTCGTTTAAATATTCGAGACGAATATCGCTGCTATTTCTTTCGTATCTACCATTTTTAAACAGTTGTTTTTAAAAAATCTAAAGAAATCATATCTTAGTTTTTATGCTATTACTTTTTCAAAGATTTTGTTTCGAAAGTTTTAAAAAATTGAAAAATTTTCCTGATATCTTTTTATGTTAGTTAGAGTGTAGAAAAATCGATTGTGAAATTGCAATTTTTTCATGACATATGCTTATAACATATGCTTATAACATATGCTTCAAATTTTGAGAAAGGTTTTGTGCTCTCTTAGAAAAATTGTTTCTTAGCAGTTACGTAGTTTTGCCGTGACATCCTTCACTTTCTTCAATTAAAAATTCAAGCTTCCAATTTTAAGTTATTTGAAATACTTACTCATTTGAATATCACATTTGCTTGTTTCAACGTGTATTCAACTATTAGCATGATACTGAGCGCCTTCATTATCAGCACAACCTTATAATATCTTTGTGCGAAATTTAGTAATACTATAATTACCTCCTGACGCGAAAAACGTTATCTTCATTCAAATATTTCAACAAGAAAGTAATGTATAATATCTCAAATTTATAATAGTTCAAATTTTAAAAACTTTAATTCTGAAAATTTTGTTTAAGAAAACCAAAAAAAATATTTCTTTTGGCGTATCTCTGAAGCGTTTAAAAATTATACTATAACATTTTAACTTCCGTAATCTTTCCAAATCTTATAAACGTTGAGAATTGAATTTTCTCGAAAGAGAGCAAGAAGCTCATAAAAAAATGCATTCGAAACCAAACAGAGAAGTAATTAACAAAACAGATAAGATTATTACGATCTTAATTGTTTTTCTCTATAAATAGCGGCACTCTTTTCAAAGAACAAGGTAGCTCATCAAGTTCTCAAATTTCGCGCCAAAAAGTGCACTCAAAAAAATTATTTTTGTTTACAAATACATTTATATTTCATTTGAAGTACAAAAATATTTACTAAATTATATATGTTTCGTATTCACAAATTTTTATTTTATAATTTTATGAATTATTTATTATATTTGCGGCATAAATTTCATATTGATAATAATTGTATTTCTTCAAGCCCGAAGTGTTAGACTGAGAACGGTTGCCACTGAAAATTAATCATAAAGAATTATAGTTTATCAATTTTTATGACCTTGCAGAAAACTTAAATTTGTTCAATAGATTTTAATAATATTCTGAAATTTCTACTTACATAATAATTGAATGACGATACATGCAATTAAGATAATACAGTTATCGTCGATTAAATAGGTAACAGTCAGGTTACCAAACATAGTGCCTAAACGGCTACAAAATCCAGATATTGTGGATGCAAAAACGCTGAAAAATTAAAAAATCTTAAATTTTTTGAAAATTAAAAACCAAATCCAAAAAAATAATAATGTGTGTATAATGTATGATGTATGTATAGTAATTTCCACTCAAATTACCGGATTTTTGTAGGAAAAAGAACAACGACGAAAGAAAACATGACACTCATAGCCGCATCCATGACAGCCAAAAAAATTGATGACAAGACGACATTTTGCATGAAAGAAATTGCAAAAATAAGACCTATTGTAACACCGACAGCTGTACCTAAAAATGTTACTGAAACGAAATGTAATTTTGTATTCCATCGATCCATTATTGAATATATTTTTAAATATTAGGTTTCTAACATATTTTAAACAATTATTAATAATGAATAATTTAGAATTGAAAGCTTTTGAAATCAGCAAATATATTGAACAATTTTTCATTGAAAACGTTATAATACAAAAATTTTATATCAGGTAACATTTTTTGAAGGGAGGATATTTTAAATGTAATGTAAACAAATTGAACTTGTATTGTTTCTAAATAAAAGAAGTTGAAGTTGTATTATTTCTAATTCAAAGAGTTCAAATTTGAATAATATTGTTTTTAATTAAAGCATCTCGAAATTGAATGATGTCAGATTAAAATTTTTAAAAATATGTCTTTTTCAAAACGTTGAGAATTGAATATTTTCATATTGAAATTTAAAAAATTGAAAATTCAAAGAAAACTAAATTTTATTACTTCTAAACAAGATCGTTAGAAATTAATAATTTAAAATTGAAAATTTTTAAATTTGAATAATTGTCAATTCTAAGCGATTAAAATTTGACATATTGAAATTGAAATCTAAATTTAATGTTTTGAAGTCGAAGCTTCTCAAATTCTAGAATTTTGAATTGTTCTTACCTAAAAAAATTAGAATTTAATATAAAAATTTGTAATTGATTACACAAAATTTCTTAAATCAAAAAATAATTTTACCGCCATTTTCACCGTACAAATGGAGAAATTTTTAATTATAAACCTTCAAAATTGAATTATTCTAAAAAAAAAAGTTCAAAAGAAAAAGTAATTTTGAATGGGAAACATTAAAACTGAGAAAATTTCTAATAAGGAACGTTGAACATTAAACGAATCCGTACTTTATTTGAAACTGCAAAAAATTGTATTGACCAAGAATTGTAATATTAAATTACAAATCGTTAAATTTTAACACTTCATTGAGAATTGATTCCTTTTTTGAATTTGCAACTAATAATCGGACAATTTTAAGATATTCCATCGAAAATTAAAAATTAAAAAAAGAATACAAAACAAAATTAATTCATATGATTTCAATATTCAGAACTGAACAATTTTTTTTTAATTTGAGTATCTCGAAGATTATGAAAATAGGCTCATTAGAAAACAATAAAAACAGATTTTTTTTTTAAATTGGAATTTTGAAAATTGGATTATTTAATATTCAACAGAATTTAAATTGCATTATTTCTAACTGAAAGCATTCAAAATTGAATAATTAAACATTGAAAATTTGAATATAAATCATTATAAATTCAAAGGGATCAAAATTTGACATATTAAAATTGAAAACCAAATATAATGTTTCCAAGTAAAAACTTCTGAAATTCTAGAATTTTGAATTTTGACTGCATACAAAATTATTATTTTACATTACAATTTATAAGATACATTTTAATTGCCAAGAATTGTTATATTAAAACTTTTTTACACTCAAAACCTTCAATCTTTCAATTATTTTATGTCAATTTAAATAATTTAAGATTTTAAAAATATCAAATTGCAGATTATATTCTTTAAAATTTAACCATTTCAATTTTACTTGCAAAATTGAAACCAGTGAACAATTTTCAGGCATTACATTGAAAATTATAACATAAAAAAGGAATACAAAAAAAGATCGCTGTGCTTTAAATATTTGAAATTGCACAATTTCAAACCTCTCAATTCGAAACATCTTTTTTTTAAGTTAAGTTTTTGAAAGAAATATTTTGGAATAGTTTCAAATAAGTAGTTAAATTTTCGAAGTCTGGTTTTAAAATCTTATAATTTTTAAGATTTGAATTTGTGAAATGATTGTCCTAATTCTGCATTGTTTTAAATTCATTCTGAAAGCATATACGGTTGCAAATTAAACTTTCATTAAATGTTGAAGCATTCTTAAATAAGGATCTTGAAACTAAGTAGTTGAAAATAATTAATTTTCAAATTTAGCCTCAAGATTTTGGAAATTTCATCATTTCAATATAAATTGCAAAATTAATAACTTAAAAACCAACAACACGCGAAAAGCGAGCAGAAACATTGGTGATTTAAAGTATATAAAGTGAATAAATGTACGGGATGATTATTATTATCATTATTATTAATTCAAATCTAAGATATTAGAAACAAGAGGAAAAATTTAAAAATTACCTGCAAAAAATCTAAATCCCAATCTATCAACTAAGAGAAGTAATAAAATGTTGGGAATTAAACCAACAATGCCTTGCCACAACAAACTTTGATAGACACTCAAATCAACATCTCGTACACAACCAACATCCTGAAAAAAAATCCGAAATAGTATATTGCAAACAAAGGCAGCGAAGTCTTTTTATGGCCGAGCGTAAGTTTGAAAAAACGCTCGGCCGTAAAAAGACTTCGCTGCCTCGGTACACACGATATTTTATGTAATGAGAGTATGGTTTCCGATTTTCCTAATGAAATTACGCATGCGCGTGCATTCCGCACGGACATTAAAGTGCACTTTATCGCCCTAGGACAGTAAAGTACCCCACCACCAACAATCATCTTCTTCGCTATTCCAAACCAAGCCCATAAAGCGAGGAAAACATACTCGTGTTACATAAACAAATTTTCTCACAGTAAATAAATATTTTCCTCATTCGAAAAATATTTATTCATGTTGATTTAATTTTTAGTGACTGAAAAAAACGTACGACAGTAGTATTTTCAGAAGACTTAGTTGAAATAGTGCAAATATTTGCAGTTTGATTTGGATAATGAGCTTCAAAATAGGCTAAGCGTTGAAATATTTCTGGAAACCAAATAAATAACGAATAAAATGCAGACGCTGTGCAGAAAAAGCACACGCAAATAATAATCAATCGCTTCAAATAAGGTGCTTTTAAAGCATACTGTCCTTGCGATTTAAAATCTTTCAACAGAGAGCTTAGTTTTCTCTTTTTTATAGGCTTTTGACTCTCTGAACCTGATTTATTTCGGCATGAATTAACGAGTATTAAAAGATCGGCATTTCCAGAATTCGCTAGTGTTGTCTAAAAAAAATAAAAATTTCGATATTATTTCAAAAATTAGAAAATCATTTCTTAATTAAACAAACAAAAAAGAGTTTCGTACTATATATTTTTCAGGAGTTCCTCCACTATTTTCTGTATACATATCAGTAAGGACTTTCATCAATTTTTCAGTCTGACCAGTTTCACCTAAATACTTTGGGGTTTCCGGGCAAAAAATGAGCCAAATTCCTAAAATCTCAGCCGGCAAGGCGCAGATTAGTACGAACAGGTTCCATGATCGAAAGAAGAAATAATTATTTCTGTACTCAAAGTCTAGAGGAATGATAACCCAGGCTAAAACTGAAATCAATTAATTATTTATTTCAAAATTCCGAAACCAGAAATATTTAAACAAACTTCACACTCTTTCCCCTATTCCCCTATTTTTTCCGGTTTTAAAGTACTCTTTTTCTCCTGTTTTCTGAAAACTTCCTCTTTTTGTCGATTTTTTTCCGCTCAAATATGAACTGAATCAATCGAACCCAGTAAAAAATCCCACTATTTTTGGTTAAAAGTTCATTATTTTTGGTTAAAAAATCTAAAATCATATGTTTGGTTCTGAATTCATCTTGTTTGTTTGAAAATTCTATTATTTGGTTGAAAATATCATATTTTTGTTGAAAATTCATCTTTTTTGGTTGAAATGTTTATATTGCTCAACATTCGTTTGATTTTTGGTTCAGATTTTATTTTTTTATTTCAAAGTTGAACTGTTTGGTTGAAAAATTATCTTTTTTAGTTGAAAATTGAAATACTTAATTGAAAATTGATGTATTTTGTAGATAATTTGTCACTTTTAGTAGAAAATTAATCTTTTTTTGTTAAAAAATTATCTTTATGGTTCGAAATTCAACTATTTGGTTGAAGATTCATTATTTTAGTTGAAAATTCACCTCCTTAGTTAAAACTTCTGCTATTTTGTTAAAAATTCACATTTTTTGGTACAGATATTTTTTAAAAATTTTTTCTAAATAGTATTTCAGTGGAATATTATGCTATTTAGTTGAAATTTAATGCACTTTGTTCATCTTCTTGTTTAAAAATTCATCTTTTCGGTTGGAAGATAAATTAATTATTTTGCTGAAAATTCACATCTTTTTTGGTTGAATTCAAATGCTCTTAATTTGGAACTCAAATTTTTTGTTGGAAATTCAACTTTTTGGTTCAAAATTCATTCTTTTGTTGTTGGAAATTAATTTTTCAACTGAAAATTTTAACTATTCCATTTTTGGTTGGAAATTAATATTTTTATTTAAAAAATTACATTTTCTAGAACGAAATTCGTGTATTTTGTTAAAAATTTGTAGTTTTTTGTGAAAATTAATCTTCTTGGTTGAAAAATTCATCTTTTTAGTTAAAAATTCAACTGTTTGTTTAAAAATTAATCTGTTTTGGTAGGGGTCCTTCGTGCTGTTTTCCAAGAAGGGGAAATAGGGAAAGTGAGGGGTGAAGGGGAAGGGGAAGGGGAAGTGAGGGAAAATTCGGAGTGGGAAATGAGTAGAAGGGGAGTGCTCACTGGGAAAGTGAGGAGAGGGGGAAGTAGATGAGGTGGGAATTGAGGGAAGTGAGGGGAAGCGAAGTTTGAAGTGTGCGGAGGGTAAGTAATGGAGGAGAGAGGAAGTAGGGGAAGAGAGAAGTAAGGTAATTTTTGATATCAAATTAAAATATTTTTTGCTTGAAATATCACGTAGGGGAGAGTGGGGTATGGTACCAGGCTTTGAATGAAACGTCCTTTAAATTAGAATTAAAATGTGATTTTGATGTTTGTATTTTTTAGTGAGAAGCTCACATTATCAGGCTACGTATGCCATTACATAAATCCGTTTTCAACAACGTCATTATTTGATATTTAATTAATTCGTTGGTCTTGCATTTCGGACAACGTACCCCATACCATGGGGCATGGTGTCTGTCATATTTCTGCCAGTTTATTTCATGAATATGAACCTCATAGAATAAAAATCGTACAATATAATATAATAATTCTTTAAAGTATAATGTAAGGAAAAAAAATTACTCAAGATATGATCAACAGGAAATAAATGTTTCTTATCAAAGTAAAGTATGTCACAAAACCTGGGTTATAACCTCTTACTCCATGAAAATTCAATTAAACAGATATCTTCTTTAACAAAAGATACCAAAGGCGCGAAAATTCAAGAAAGGCATTGATCAATACTATTCGAAATCCTATTTATTGAGTTATTGTTCAACCCATTTAATGAGGACCACCCTGATAAATAAAGAGAATTGCTTGAAATGTGTTTTAAATGGGAAATTATAATTAAGAATGGAAAAAACTCCATAACAATAAGTTTTTGGCTTTTTAGGTTATAACTTCAAAGTTTACATGCTGGTCTCTTTCAACGAAATCTTGGTACTGACCGTATCATCATTAAATCTAACTTCAAATCACGTTTCAATTTTCATTATCTGCCCTGGCGGACCGAACGAACGGAGCGGATACGCTACAGCGTATCCTTATAGTATCCACATCGTATCCTCTCCGTATCATGCAAGAAAAACTCATTAAAAAAGGAAGATGAACATTTCACTTATTGAAATTCAGAGTCTACGTGAAATTTTGCGTTAAAAGGTCACGGAGTAATCGCAATAGTTTTTCTTGCAACATTAAAAACTTTAAAAAAATATAATACTTATCGATAACGTGGGCTGAAGGCGACTTCAAACGCATCGTCGACGGATAAAGCCTATGAACTGCTACTGAATGACGATGCGTTTGAAGTCGCCTTCAGCGCACGTCATCGATAAGTATTATATTTATTTAAAGTTTTTAATGTTGCAAGAAAAACTATTGCGATTACTCTGTGACCTTTCAACTCAAAATTTCACGTAGAATCCGAATTTCAACAAGAGAAATGTTAATCTTTCGTTTTTAATGAGTTTTTCTTGCATGATACGGAGAGGATACGATGTGGATACTATAAGGATACGCTGTAGCGTATCCGCTCCGTTCGTTCGGTCCTCCAGGGTGTATAACTTTATTATTAACAACCTCCAATTTTATTATACAAAACAGACATATAAATTTCTGAGCCTTTCTACATTATTGATCAAATTACTGACCTGTTATCAAGCACTGTTACCATCTCCACAAAATTTTGCGGACAGCATGCCCCGTATGTCATGTTTCAAGATTTTAATAAATTGAATGCATTAAGAACGTTTATAAAAACAATTTATGATATCACAAGTTTAAAGAAATACTTCACCCATTGAAATGTAATATTTTCATGCTTCAAGTATTTCAAAATATGCTGTAAGTGTTTAGTTTCTGCCAAAGACTATTCCATCTGTTTCCATTAAAACAGTTTTTATTCATAATAACTCTTCTGACACGTATTTTACAACAAAAATTTCATCAGATCAATATTTTTCCAAACAAAGAAAGTCATTTCATGCAAAGAACTAATATGGAAATCAACAAACGTGGGCATTTTTTGTAACGGACACCATGCCCCACACGGACACCATACCCCACTCTCCCCACTCTCATAACATGTTTTATTGAGAATCCATCTTTTTTGATCGAAAATTTAACTATTTGGTTAAAAGTTGAATTATTTTGTGAAAAACTCATTTTTCTGTTTGAGACGTATCAGTTTAGTTGAAAATTAAACCATTTGCTTACACTTGGTGTTATTTTTAACTTGAGACATCAAAAGATTTCAAAAAATACGCATCCTACGAAAAAAATATCTGTGATAAAAGCTTTTTATTTTCGAGGGGGAAAAGCGACTCTGAACAAATTCACCCCCACCCCACCACCCCCCGGAAGGCAGGGGGTGGGTTTTTTTTCGCCAATCGAAAAAAACGCTCCAAATAAAACTCACGTATTTCATAAGGAAGAATCTGAATCTGTAATAAAAAATTGGGGTTCCCATTTGAAATTGGCAACTTACCCCCACTCCTGCCTCGTGGGGTATGGGTGAGGTAAATTTTTTCAAAGTCGGTTTTCCCCCTCGAAATTGAAAGGATTTTATTACGGATATTTTTTTCATATGATGCGTATTTTTTACATATTTCGATGTCTCAAGTTTAAAAAAAAGCACCCATTATATTAACTTTTTGTTGAAAATTTATATTTTTGGGTTGAAAATTCACTCATTTTGTCAAAAATTCGTCTTTTTGCTTTAAAAATTAATTTCTTTTGTTAAAAATGTCATCTATTATGCTAAAGAATGTCGTTGTCTGGTTCAAAAATCTTGCATTTTGTTGAAATTTCGTTTTTTTTATTAAAAGTCAAGCCTATCATTTAAAAATTCAACAATTTGGATGACATTTTTTTTCGCTTTTGACAAAAAAACCTTTCCTCGTAAAAATTTCACCTCTTTGGTTGAAAATTAATCTGATGTGTTTGAGAATTCAACTTTTTTGTTAAAAATTCGTCTTTTTTGTTTGAACCTAGTGGGAAAATTCTTTTTCTTTCTATTGAAAATTACTTTTTCCAACTGAAAATTCAAGTGTTTAATTTTTGGTTCAGTACTGACATTTTTAGTTGAAAATTCAACTATTGGGTGGAAAATTAATGTTTTTTTATTCGATTTTTGGTTGAAAATAATTCTTTTGGTGTAAAATTTCATCTTTGTAGATTGAAAATCAGCTATTTCGTGGAAAATTGAACTTCTTTGTTAAAAATTTAAATATGTTGTTGTAAATCCATTTATTCTGTTCACAAGTCATCATTTTTTGTCGCAAATTCAACTATTTTGTAGAGCATCCGTCTGACTGGATAGAAAATTCATTTTTTTTTTGTATGAAAGTCATCTTTATTGATTAAAAATTGCCCTTCATTGGTTTAAAATGAACTTTTTTGTAGAAAATCGAATTCTTCACACTAAAAATTCAACTGTGTTTCAAGAAATGCGTCTTTCTTATGGAACATTCAATTATTTTGTTGAAAATACAACTGGTTTAGGTTGAAAATTTTCCTTTGTAGGTTAAAAATTCAATTATATTTGGTTAAAAATTTAACTCTTTTGTTGAAAGTTTCATTATTTGGTTGAAAATTCAATTTTTCAATTTCATTATTCTATTCTGTCCTTTTGGGTTGTAAATTTAACTATTTTAGTAGAAAATTATCTTTATTGTTGGGAATGCATATTGCGGTGTTGAAAATTCCACTGGAATCTTTATTGGTTAAAAGTTCAAATATTTTTGTGAAAATTCTTCTTTTCGGCTTCAAAATTCATCTCTTTCGACAGAAATTTCATTTTTTCGGTTGAATTTAACTATTTTTCATTTAAACTTAAAATATGTGTTGCCTGAAGTCTTTACCATTACACTATTCGTTCAGAGTTTATCTTTTTTAGTTGAAAATTCAATTCTTCGTTGAAGATTAAACCACTGTATTGAAGAATCATTTTTTTTCTTGAAGATTCATCACTTTAGTTAAAAGATTCATCTCCTTGGTTGAAATCTCGTTCTTTTTTTCCTTCAAATTTGACTACTCATTTTTACTAATCATTATTTTGATTGAAAATTAATTTTGTTAATTGAAAGTGTAACTACCTTGTTGAAAACTCTTTTTATGGTCGAAAATTACTTTTTTTTACTGATGAATTTGAATGAAAATTGATTTTTCAATTGATAATTCTCACTTAGAAAAAGTTTTTGTTAAAATTGAACTGTCTGATTGAAAATTAACTTTTTTGTTGAAAATTTATATTTCCGGTTCGAAAATTCAACTGTTTTTCAGAAAATTTGTCTTTTGGCGTTTTATGTTGAATCCAATGTGGTACCTATCAATTATTGTATGTAATTAAAAGAATTCATTCCCCTGTTTGCGTAAAAAAATCATCCTATTCCCTCCGTTTTGAGAGCATTTTGAGCTGTGAAGTTTGTTTGTATTTCTAAAAGTTTTTTCCCCTTTTCCAGGAATTGTTATACTTACGAGGTAAAACAATTACTGCAATACCCATAACGAAGTTCACCCATGAAAGAACCCTTTTTTGGAATCTGACGGGTTGAAACTCTCCGACATATGTGAACAAAATGGATATTTCACCAATCATTCTAAATTGAATGAAAGTAAAATTTGGGATATTCAATTATTTCGACGCTTTTCAAGCAGAAACGGTTTTAAAAATACTTACGAAAAACCACTCAGAAATTTGAAAAAAAGTAACGCCCAGTAATTAGAAGAGAATGACATTACAATTTCGGCATTTGCTTGAAGAAATAATGCACTCATTAATGAAATCCTTCGTCCTTTGAGATCAGCCAGAAATCCCCACATGAGAGATCCGATACAGGAACCTATTTTTTTTAGATAATAAAAATTTAATCACAACCCCTACTTAAATTACTTAATTAAGTAGAAAAATCCATTTTAAAATATAATCTTTTATGAACGAACTAAAAAAATTTTTAATTAAAATAAATAATTTCCAGTTCATTCATTTCAACCAAAAAAATGACTTTATAACCATGAAAGATTAATTTCCAATCTAAATGGACAAATTTTCAACAAAACAGTTGAATTTTTGATAAAAAGATTACTATTCAATAAAGTAGTTGAATTTCAATAAAGAAAGAATAATTTTCAGCCAAATAGTTGAATTTTTTAACTCAAAAGTGAAATGTTTCAGAAAACCGTTGACTTTCAAACACAAAAACATGAATTTTCAACAAAAAAGCACATTTTTTAATTAAAAGTAATATGAATGTTTCAACAAATGGTTGAATTATCATCAAACAAAGATCTTTCAGTCAAAAAAAAAAAAAACTTAATCCAAATTGTTCAATTTCAAATCCAGAAGACGAATTATCGGTAAAATAGTTACATTTTTAACCAGAATATATGAGTTTACAAGAAAAGTTAATTTTCAACCAAGCAGTTGCATTTTTAACCAAAACAGAAAACATTTCAAATTAAGAGTATTAGTTAATATTTTACAACCAAAAAATGGAATAATTAAATTTCCGGCTGCAAACATAATTTCAAACCATAAAAAAACAAGTTTTTAATAATATAGTTCAATTTACAACCAAACAGTTAAACATTTGCCCACAGAGATGAATTTTTAACAAACACAAAATGATGAATCTTTAACTGGAATAGTTAAATTTCCAGTTAACAAATTAATTATTATCAAAAAAATGAATTTTCAACCAAAGAAATGAATTATCAACAAACATGAAATGAGGAATCTCCAACTAGAATAATTAAATTTTTAGTTAAAGAATTACTTATCAACCAAAAAACGAATTTTTAAACAGAAAGATAAATTTTCAACTAAAATAATGAATCTGCAACGGAAAAATGATTTTGTAAAAAATTGGTTCAACCTTCAATCAAGTAGTTTAATTTCCAAACAGGATTGATTTTCAACCAGTTTCATTTTCAGCCGAAAAAATATCAAATTTCCACTAAAACATGAATTTTTGAACTACAAAGACGAATTTCCAAAAAAAATAGTAGAATTTTTAATCTACAAAGCTTTATCTTGAGTTTTCAGCAACAAAATATATTAATTCAAGGAATCTGTATTATCATCAGAGAAAACATAAATTTTTAACGTCTTCTCAGACCAGATGGGAATATGAATTAAAGATTAATTTAAATAAATTTTAATTCACATTTCCATCTACTCTGAAAAGACGTTAGAATTTCTGTTATTCTCTGATGATAATACAGATTCCTTGAAAAAATTTGATTTGCCAGCTGGACAAATAAAGCGTGTATTTTCTGAAAAAATTTTATTCTCTGGATCTCTCGACTAGCTTAATGTGAAAGCACCCGACCGACAATCGGAAGTTCTGAGGTTCGATTCCCAGCGGAGCGAGAGAAGACTTTTCTCAGAAAAAAAAATTAATTAAAATAGAATATTATAATAATTTCCAACGAAAAGTTAATTTTCTACCAAAACAGTTGAATTTTCTACCCCCAAAAAAAATAATTTATAACAGAGCAGTTGAATTTTGAATAAAAAGGGATTATTTTTTAACGAATTGTTGAATTTCAACAAAATAAGAAAATGTTTAACTAATAATTTAATCGTCAGAAGGAAGTGAATACAAAAAAATATTAATAAAAATATAAATACATGACAAATTTACTGCAGCAAAGCTTCATTTTCAAAATTCCCAACTCATTTTTCACATAGAACCTTTTATGAAGAGACTAAAACAATTTCAAAATTTTCATCCTTGACTGTAATTTTAAGTGCTTTTCATAAAATTTCCATGACTTTTGCAAGATTTCTTTCCAAATTCCTAGCTTTGCCCTGACTTTCCTTGACCCAAATATTTCAAAAAATATTTTTTATAATATATAATATTTTTTTAACTAACCAAATACAGGCGCTATGATTATGCGACCCTTATCGACAGTTGTCATTTCGAAATCACATGCGGCTGCTGGCAATATGTATCCTGTGCTCACATTGCTCAGAGCGCAATTGAAAAAAATCAATGCACCCAGAAATGTTATTTTCAAATTGAATTTACCAAATTCTGAATAAAGCAAAAAATTTTCTAATTAAACATAATATTTTAAAAACGCAAAATAATATTAAAGTGCACAATAGGGTGATCCGAAAATTCACTGGAAAATTTTGTTATCGAATTTTCATGTTTATCCCCCCTCCTTCCCTAAAAAATTGTTCAAATCCCCTTGGAAACATGCGAATAAAAAGCATGTTTTGAATTTTCCCCCCATAAGTATATTTTAGAGAGTCCCAAAAAACCCTAAAAAGTAAAAAATTGGGATTTGTAAGTTCTTAACGCTTATTACTTTTTGTTGCGGTTTATTTTAGTGCAAATTGTTCCTCATATATGAAATATTACTTTCTACTGATAATTAGATGTTTCAATAATTTATTAATGTATGCAGCAATTTTCTGTCAGAATATAGAGATAGAAAGTCAAGGTTTCTTCCGAATTTTTAAAAATTTTCCGTTAGAGCGAGACAAAAATAACTTAAATTCAACAAAATAAATATTCGAACAATTTGTCATTATTTATAATAATATTCTCTTAGGATAATCCAAGACAAATATGACTTTTTCAGAAACTTCAAACCTTTTTAAAACTTTTCAAATACAATGAGGTAATAATTAATCAAAGGTAATAAAAATCATTGTCTGAAAAAATTATTATTATTTACAACTACCTTCTCTTATATTAATGCTTGAAAATAGCAGTTTTTTCTGAAATTTTCAACTTTTCTTTGGTTTTTTAATTATTACCAAATAATGAATAAACATCAGACAGAATCATTTTCAAACAATCTGTTTCTTTATTGTAAATCTATTTTTCTAAAATAAAACCAGATATTTTCAATATTCTTCAAATTTCCTACATGGATCATATTGAATGTAATTTTCCTTGAACTAGTTACTGAAAGTTAAATATTTAAAAAAAACGCAACTATGTAACATGACTATAGGAAAAGATAGTTATAAACAATGATAAATTATATGAACAATTATTTTTTAATTTTAATTATTACCTTACTCTAATTGAAAAGTGGACAAAACTGTACAAAAGTAGGCAAAAAAGATGTTGAGGTTCTGCTTCATACACCTAATATTGACGATTTTCAATAAAATTTACAAAAACGTATTTTGTTGTGAACCTGTTAACATAATTCTTGTCACAAAAAATATGCACTATTTTTTTTTGATTTTGAACAGATCTGAGAGGAATGAACATAAAAATTCGAGAAAAAAAATTTGACCACTCTAGTGTGTAACCTGATATTTTAATTAGATAAGATGATAATTAAATTAGAAGTAATTCATTCTTTTTATATTTACCCGTTTTTTCAATGGCATCTTCAATAACATTTTCCGGTGTTTGCATTTCTTCAATAAAAATAAAACATATATAAAACTTCTAACAACAATTTCTTTGAACTTTTCATACTTGTGATTATAAGAGGCCTCCTTTTCATTAAAAAAAAAGTGTTAAAATCTCCCGCAAATTCTGTTTAATGGATAAAATATTCAATTGTTATTTCTACTTACTATATTTATCAATTTGTTTTACTAACTGTGTGAAAATTTTTGAATAAAAAATGAGCTAAAGCAGAAGAACATCCATTTGTATAACGAAACGGGCTCTGAATTGTGAGAATTCCAGTTTCACATTGCACAAATTTTCAAAGTGATTTTCTTATCTTATATGCATCTGTATCTGATGACACGTTCAATGTTTGAGTTATAATTTGCATTTAATTCTTCTTGAAATTTGCGTATTTTCAGATAAGATAAATCTTAAAATATTTTTGAAATACCGCAATATTCTGAAGAAAATTCACACTGAAGATTGCATGCAGCATAGTTTATATATAGTGTGAAGTATTATATATAATATTCATTTTTTTTTATATAAAAAATGTATATAACAAATGAATATTACATATAATACTTCACACTATATATAAATTATATATAATATTTCCGCCTGGGTGAAAATTATGAGAAAAAAATTTAACATATTTATAATTATTTTACATACATATAGGTATAACAGTAGGATGCCTCATGAAATCCTTTCTTTTTTAGATTTTCTAACACTTCGAATCAGAAATTCCTTTCTCTTGGTGAGAAAATGATCCCTTATTCTTTCCAGATTGAAAAATATATTTAGAGGTCGCTATGGAGATTTTTATGCAGAAAATTCGATTTTTTGAAGTTTTCAAATTTTCACTTCTACAATTTTAACTATCCCACCTTGTACAATTTAGGAAATTTTTTGGCAAGGTGCTATTTAATATTCAATTTTTCTTGGTTATGAAAAATATTGTGAGTTGACTATTAGCCACTATCAGAGTTGCGATTTTATGATAAAAGTTGAGATAAGAGATCGAATTCTTTTTTTTTTTAATTATGAAACTTTCAGGAAATATTTCTCATCTTAAAGATAACAAATCCTACCATCAGAAAAAAATGAAGGAATGCTTATCTCACAATTGAAAAGAAAATTTGTTCCAAAAAATAAAAAATCGATAAATCCTTTTAAAAAGGAAGTCTGTGGTGTTCTTGATATAATTTGAATTAAATTAAATTTTCCAAAAGATTATATGTGAAAAAAATATATAGGAGTTATGGGGATAAGAAGAAAAATTGACAATCATTTTTTTTCCAAGAACAGCTGAACCGATTTTGATGAAAAAAAAATGTTTTGGGTGTCAATGCAAAAATGTTTTTAAAGAAATAACAGATTTTTTTCAAAAAAATACGGGTAAACAAATTTCAAATTTTTTTCATACGTGTTATTTTAGAGTATATAGAGATCGTTTAGGGAAAAAAATGGTGATAGCGCATCAAGTGCATCCAATAAAAAAATTAAAGAAATATCTGAAAATCTTTTTTACCCTTATTTTTTTTTAATTCTGTAATTTCTTCATAACACTGTTGCATTGAAACCTATAACATATGATATCTGAATTATATCTTAAAATCTGAATCAGATACAGGTGGGTGCAGCTTATCCATGCTTATCCTGATATAACCTTTCGTTTCTTTCTTAAATGAAAAATCTTTTTTGGTTTAAGATACAACTATTTTGTTGAAATTCGTCTTTTTCATTTGAATTCAACTGTTTTTTATTTCAAATTAAAATCTTTTTGGCGAGAATATCAACTATTACATTACAAAAAATTAACATTTTTGTTACATTTTTTACTTGACATATCCGAAATCTTTAAAAATCTTTTTGAATTTTTTCAAGAATCTTAGGAAAATTATATCTATATAACCTTAAAAACAAATAAACAAATAGACTTATAAAGCAAATGGTTATCATGTTAGTGAATATAAAAAATAAGATATCACAAACTTTCTTTAACAAGGATTTATCTATTTAACAAAATTTTCTAACAACTATTTTTTAAAATTGCAGGACAATAGTTGCTTCAATTTTTTCAGCTAATGGAAATTTTTCTCTGCAACGTAAGTAATATTTCCTGCAATTTCCAAAATGTTAAAAAATTGTTTATGGACGAATTCATCACCTGATATTTATTTATTTATTACAGTTAATATTATAATATATTACATTTTTAGTTTTTGCTAAAATTCTAAATGGGTTGGCTGAGTCTTCAATATAGATTGCTGTTATCGGGACTTGTCAACATTTGAAAAATCTTTAAAACAGGAATCTTCATTCAGAATGCAGCAACTTACAAATCTTTATAATTATACATATAACTTTGATACGTGTTCAGGCCTGAAGAGTCAAACTGAGTATTGCAGCCACTGAAAATTATTGAAAAATGTTTAACATATTTTTTATTAATTTACATATGTGTAATTATGTATTTTGTTGATTTATAATTTAATATCAGATTTTTTTGATCTAATTACATAATAATTGAGAAATTACAATTGCAATTAATATGGTACAGTAATCATCAAATAAAAAAGTAACTGTAATATTTCAAAAAATAGTACATACAAGACTGAAATATAGCATGCTATTGTAGATGCAAATACTCTGAAAAATAGTTTTTAACATTAAACATAGCGAAAAAAATTAATTTGACTGAAGGTTGTCTTTATACTAAGAAGGGGAAGCTACACCCTTCGAAATTTTGTTTGCATTCATACTCTCCCAGTATTAGGTCAGTATCAGTAATCAGGAAAATGAGCATTAAGGTTTCGTGAAGCCACACCACACATATATACACATACACATAATTGTTTGCATATAGACGAAAGGTGGTAACATAAACCAATAATACAAGCAGTTATTAATCAGCATGGCGAGAGAGAAAGATTGTAAAATCTTAACTATTGATGCAACATAATATTAACTAAATTATAACTTAGATTAAGGAATGTGGAGTCTTCTGTTTCCCTAAACCTAATCTAAGTTCTAAATGAAGAGGAGGTTGATATGGTAAATCCAGACGTGACATTGATTTTAATAAACTGAATATTCAATTGCAATACAAAGAATTGGTAGTAATGCGCTACCGCCTAATCTAACCGGCGGTCAAAAGATGTTTGCATTGCGATCCATGTAACAAGTCTGGGTTAAAAAAGTTTTGAAAAGTTTGGCACTGTCATATTACTGGTAGGAGTATGGATCCAAACAAAATTCCAAAGGGTGTTGCTTACCTTTGTAAAATGTATAAAATATGATTATGTTTCCAATTTTATAGTTGAATCATTTTTATTCTACGTGATATCCGCAGGGAAGAGTATCACGAGAAAAGAATACATTACACCTAAACCTGTGCACGTAACCGCTCGAAAAAAGCAGGACAATTTTACATTTTCCATGCAGGATTTTGCAAAATAGAGACCAATTGTCACAACAAAGGATGTGCCCAAGATCATCACTGAAAAAAGAAAAAGCCAAAGAGTAATAAATTAGTACACATTAAAAATTTGGTTATATTGCAATAATAAAGTTATAACGTGTACGGCATTCAGTGGTGGTTAATCCTTCGATTAAATAAAAAAAAATCTGTAAGAATTACCTGCGAAAAATCTGAAGCCAAGGTAATCGACTAGGAGTGGTAATGAAATATTAGGAATTAATGTTGTAAGCCATTGCCACAATGCATTCCAATAGACACTCTCATCAACTTCTTGTACGCAACGAGAAGAATTTTTGATTCAAAAAACGCCCCAAAAAATATATTTTTTAAATTGTATTTGTTGCAGAATTTTTGCTTGAAATGCTACAAACGCTCACAGACTGATTTGGATGAAGAGCTTCAAAATGAACAAATCTTTGAAACAACTGAGGAAACCACATAAGTAGTGAATGATATGCTGATCCTGAACCAAAGAAACATATATACAAGGAAGAACCAATCTGTTGCAAAAAGGAGCTTCTAAGACATTTTGGCCTTGTATATTGAAGTTCCATTTTTAAAGAATTTTTTTAATATCATGGGTTTGAAAATTTGTTGAAACAATAATCAATAATTAATAATTTCGAATTGGAAGCCTTTAAAATCAAAAACATAGGGATCACGTGACCTTGTAGCTAGCGGGAGAGCTTAAAAGTCTCATCGGACTAGATATTTGGAAAAGGTGAGCCAGAGAGACTGCATCGCGAGGTGTAGCTGCTCTGGGAAATTTACAGACTCTACATAGTCTGTGCGACCTAAACTAAGAAGTGATCCTTCCAGGGGGTAATACACCCGACGTGCCCCCCTCATTGGAGGCGCAAACGACATAAATGAAACAAATAAAAATAATGATAAGGACTCTGACCCGGAGCCCAACTGTAGCACACCGCCAAAGGGGGACGGCTCCTCAAGGCCCATTCTAGCAGGAGCGGTGAAGATATCTAACATAGATGACAAGAACCAAGTTGCCGCGGTGGAAAAACAGTTGGCTGGGATCTCTTTAAAAAGGAAATACCGTAAGGGTGCCCAGTAATTGAAAGCCATCATAATGCGACCTTCAAACAACAGCCAAAGCTCTTCACAAGGGGCCTTGGGTGTCGCAGCATCATCTGAAGCAACTCCTCATGGTTTTTCTACGGCCCAAGGGAGGTAGGACTCCAAAGACACTCCCCAGAACAGGCAATCAAAATGGCAGATAAAGCTCTGGCAACACAGGGCCTTACTTTCGCGCAGATAGCTAACAACGCCCTGGTGGGGTTTGTCTTTGTTTCAGATTATTCTGAAGCCTGTCTAACTACCAAGGAGCCGGACAGGCTATGTGAAGAAATCTCTGCCAGGAGAACAGGATTCCTCTGCTGTTGGACTGTGAAGCAAACTCCCATCATACAGTGTGGGGAGCACAAATATCAACGGAACAGATTAAAAACAGGAGTGAGGTTTTTCGATTTGAGTGAATGCTAGGAAGAACTGAGGAGCGTAATAATGGGCTGGTGTGTCTCCGACGAGGAGTCTCTCTCGGACCA
Source organism: Andricus quercusramuli (assembly GCA_932178445.1). Lineage (NCBI taxonomy): Eukaryota > Metazoa > Arthropoda > Insecta > Hymenoptera > Cynipidae > Andricus > Andricus quercusramuli. The sequence goes on along the minus strand of CAKNXH010085119.1, from coordinate 48,355 downwards.
CAAATGTATCTTGTTCCAGTGAGCTCTGGGAAAACTGGCGGTTTCAAACATCAGAAACCTCAGGAATACACTTTGGGACCCACATGAAGAGGAAATCAAACGCAGGCTTGTGGATTCCACCTCAAACTACGAAACCATAGATGAGCCAGAGCACGCCACGAAATTTCTGCGAAGGGCTCTGATAACTTCATATGAGAACAATTGCCCTACAAGTATAAGTAATTTTAGGAAAGGAGTAGAATAGTTGAGTACTCACCTAGAGAAACTTCGTAGAAAGACTTGAGCGTTGAACAAAAGGGTGAACAGAACTGAATTGCCCTCAGACTGGAACATCTATAAGATAGCTAAGTATGAATATAATAAAAGCATAAGAATTTGCAAACAGGAAGATTGGAGGGGCTTCTGCGAGGAAGTTAGGAGCATTCCGGACACATGAAGGCTCCACAAGATATTGCTATTAAAAGACTAAAGAAACGTCTTCTAGCTGTATAATAGTACCGTATTATACTAATTTTATTGGATAAATAAATAGAAAATACCTTTTCTCGTAAACCAGAGTTGCAGATGGCAGACCTTAGGAGTTTGCACATTGGGGATTGTATAAATTTGTAGGTTATGTTCACCTAATATATAACCTGACCTGACCTCAATCACCAATTGCCATCCTTAGAAAAGGACAGCTCAACTTTTTTGATTTGTCCTCTCTTTTTATTCCCTATTTCACTTCTGACGGCCGTAGCCAACGGTATATGTCGATAGAGTATCTAGATTCTAGGAACTAGAAGCGTGAATCCCGTAAAACGCTATGCAGCATGCGAGTCTCCGTTGGACAGAATGGCTGCATACTGACAGGTGATTGGCAGAACTGCCCTCGTCTGCATCATATCATTGGGCAGAGGAATCCATCAAAAGTAAAAAATGCGGAGTTTTGGGCCATCCGCATTGCAAAACGCAGATTGCGGATTCGAATCTCAAAATGCGGTGCGAAATGCGGTGTATGTGGCAATACTGGAAGGAATGTTGAATCACTTAATGGAACTCCACTTTTTAGGTTCACAGTGAACTAAAACCAATCGAGATAAGGACGGCTGGTCCAAGAGAGGGAGAAGGCTGACTGGAATTTCGACGCCAAGCTTGCTGATGTCAAGAAGGTCGCTGCACAAAGGGCAGCATGCCTCTCGGGCATTCTGTTGTGGCCAAATTGGTCAATATTACTTTCGGAACTTTTTTGATTCATCAAAATTCAATAAGCCATGGTTTTATAAATCTATACTTGATAGGAAATCAATAGTCATTATTTCAAGACTACGTGCCAATCACTACAACTTAGCTGCTACTCTAGCTAGGAAGAATTTTATCGATGGTGGGGAGTGCGCTTTCTGTGGCTTTCCCGATGAAGATATTAGTCATGTATTATGGGCCTGCCCTAAATATTTAGATTCCAGAAAATCACTTGAATCTTCTCTTATAAAAAATAGGTTTTTTCCCACCGTTTAGTATTGAACCTTTTCTCTACAATCCAACTAATAAAGCTTTTCTTCCTTTCCTATAATTCTTTAGGAACAATAACTTATGTATTTAATTCACTTCATACTTATATACAATCAGGAGTTCTACTTGCCACATTTCGTTTTTTTAGTATCACATTATTCTTATCTCTCTAAGATTCAAATCATATTTCGCGCCTTTATATTCGATACACAAGGCCATCTTCATTATACTTCCACCAAGCTTGCGTACCTTAACCTCTCTAATTTCCAATATTATTTTTTTTCATAAACAAAAAACCTAACTGTGTGGCACAATATCTCTCGAGACAAAGTTATAATCTCTGTAGCAATTAAATTACATAGCCATGGCCAAATAGGTCACGCTTTATTTTGCATGGAGTGAATTATCTCCGGACCTAGGCTAATTGCTCCCCCTCCCTGGTGCAGTGGAGTGTGGGTAAAGAAGAAGAAGAAGAAATTGGAGCAGTAGCTGGTACGGGGACGGTATGCTGTGGGCACCTTCTTGCACATAGAGGGTGCCTCCAGCAACAGCCTTTCAGAAGTCATCTGTCGAGGCACATTAAGGTGTAGCGTGCTGGATCAGCTAATAAGCTGGATAGGAAGCATTCTAGTGGGCGGATTCCTTCGTATGCTAAGTAAGGAAGTTTATTATACCCAGGGATACGCAGATTACTTTGTAATCCTAGTCGGGGGGCTTATCTGAAAATATTTTCAGGTCTTACAAGGTCGAAGCTGCGTATCGTATAGCTCTGTCATTTTCGTGAGAAAGTACAAAGTGTTGCATGTTGACGACCCTGAATTCTGGGGTACGAGACTGATGATCTCAGACTCAGTTAAATACCTAGAAATGACCCTAGATAGCAAATCGAACTGGGCGAAGCATCTTGAGGCCCAATGCAGGCCGTTTTTCAATGGAATTTTGGATGTGCAGAAGAGCCTTTGATTTGACGTGGAGTCTAGGGCTAAAATTGATTGCATGGTTCTACCTCGTTGTCCTTAAAACAAGGCCGTGAAAAGCATGATCCAGACGAAGCACCGGGAATAGTGGGAACAAACCCAGAGTTGCCGATAGGCGAAAGTCATCCAGGGCTATACACAGAGGATGGGCAGTACCAGGGAAATCCTGGGATCACCGAGGGAAGAGCTAAGGACAGATGTTGTTCAAATGCTCGCAGGGCACAACGATTTGAAATATCACATGCACGAAATGGGGTTTAACCACACGACAGAGTGCAGGAAATGTGGCAGATGATGAACTTATTACGCAATCAGTGGTTGACATCCTGGGCTTCACCAAGAGACCTAGAATCAAATACTGACAGTAAATAGTTCCAAACCGAACAATTTTATACCGGTGAAATTTTGTTATATGGACAATATTAATTATATTATATATAATTTATTAATAATAATAATAATAATTTATAATTTATTAATAATTTATATTAATTTAATATTAATTTATATTAATATTATTTATAATATTATTTAATATTAATTAATTAATTAATAATATTAATAATAATATATTATAATTAATAATAATATTATATTATTATAATCAGAAGCTCTCAGAATTGAAAATGTTCTGACTAAATTTTTGAAAACTGGACAATTTCATTAGAAACAAGTTGAAATTTTATCATTTCTGCTTAAAAGAATGTGAAATTAAACAATTTTATTTTGCATTCAAAAAGCGGATCATTTAAAATTCAAAGGGATTGTCATTGAATTTTTTTGAATCGTTCAAAATTGAATAATTAAAAATTGAAAACTTTTAAATTTAAATAATTTTTAATTCGAACGGAAATTATAATTTAGCATTAAAATTGACCAGAAAAATTTTCCTTCAAAGTTAAATTATTCTAAAAAAATGTTCAAAATAAAAGTAAAACTTTCTTATACTCAAACCATTGGGAATTCGAATTATTTTAGGTAAACCTTATTCGTTTAAAAAATAATAATTCTTGAATTGTTAATTATACTTTTAAAAATTCAACCATTTTAATTTTAAGAGCAAAATTAAAACTTGCGAAAGTGGAAAAATGAAAATTTAGCCTTCAACACGAAAATTCAGGACTCTAAACAAATAATTCATTCAATAACTAATGCATCAATTTCATATAGTTTAATTTTGATCTATTTAATTTCAGCAACATAATCTTTAACTTTTTAATTTTAAATCTTTTAATTTTTTACACTTAATTTAGAATTAATATTCATGAATAAAAATTTCCAATCAAATATTATTCCATTTATCATTATTATGAAATTTCAAATTGACTAAGGATGAAACCAAAATTATTACATTCAAAACAGACCATCAATGCTTTGAATACGAAATCGTGCAATTTTGAAATATTCAATAGTGAAATTAGCCTGCGATTTTTAATATGTGAATTAGAAACTCTAACATTGTGAAATCTGAAATTAAAATCCTCAAAAAATTATGAAATTTCAAATCAAATATTTTAGTATTTAAGCTTTGGAAGCAAAAAATACCTACGAGGAACAAACATTAGTCCCGCTATAATTACAAAACTCAGTCATGAAAGAATTTTTTTCTGATGTATTGCGGGTTGAAAATCACCGACATGGGAAAATACAAGAGATATTTGACCGATCATTCTATAATAAGAATAAATAATTGTTTAGTATATTATATACTTATATGATTATAATTTTTTTTGGTAAGAAATTATGCAAGTACATACGCAAACCCACTTCGAAATTCGAAGAAAAATAGTGCCCAGTAATTATAAACCAGTGTCATTAATATTTCAGGATTGCCTTGGAGAAATAATGCTGATATTGATGGTATCCTGCGTCCTTTGAGATCAGCCAAAAATCCCTAAAAAAGGGAACCAAGAAAGGAACCTATAATTTGTGTACATATAAATTTTGCCTTAACTATTTCTAAACATGTTTTCACTATCATCCAAAAATATAATAAATTTTTTTTAAATACCAAAAACAGAAACAATAGCTATCCACCCTTAACACGTTCACAAAATTGTAAAATTTGTTTCAAAATAGATTACTTTTAACCACGTCATTAAATTTTCAACAATAATCATGAATTTTCAGCCAAGAAGATTATGGTAATTTTCTACTGAAAAAGGCGAATTTTCAACAAAATTCATGAATTTTCAGTCAAGCAGTTGAATTTTCAACTAAAAAAATGCCAACCAAAAATGGAATAGTTACATTTTCAATTTAAAAAATTAATTGTTTCACAAAAAAAACTGACTTCCAACAAATCAGTTAAATTTTTAACCAAATAGTTCAATCTTTAACTATTAATTTGACTTTTTAAATTTTTTCAAAAATTGCTGCTTTTTCATTAAATATGAACCTTGTTTCCTATTTTTTGACGGATTTCGAAAGAAAACAATAAAATTTATCAAAATTGAGAAGAAAACGATAATTATTTCAATTAATTCAAAAGTTATAGAGGTTTATAGTGAAAATTGGGGTGCTTTGAAAAAAGGCACAAAATTCAAATGCGCAAGACTTCTTAGACAAGTTTTTTCTCGCAAATCAGAAAAAAACGTATTACTCAATTTCGGGTAGAAGACAAAAAAATTTAAATATAATTATAGATAATAAATAAACTACATTCAAAGGATGTCGTGACATAACCATGCTCACTTAAAATTTTGTTAAATTTCACCGCACATCGTGGTAAAAAAAATTGGTTTATAAATTGTTTAAAAAGTTGCTTAAATATGCGAATTAAATGACGTTATTATTTCTTCCGTATATAGCATTTCTTTTAATTAATAAAATATTTATTAAAAAATCATCTCTTAGTTTTGGTGCTATTAGTTTTTCAATGACTTTATGATCAAATAAATGTTTCGAAAGTTTCGAAAAATTGTAATATATTTATGTTAATTCGAGTGTAAAAAATAAAATTTGAAATAAAATTTTTTAGTGGCACTCACATGGTTATGAGTACATGCATCTTTTGATGAGCTAAAACGGTCGAAAAAGTCTTGAAAGCACTTTTTGTTTTATTTTTTAAAAATAATTCGACGTTTGAGAACGTTTTTTTTTATTAAGAATTTGAATGTTCAATTTCACATTATTTGAAATACTTACTTACCAGAATATTATATTTCCTCTTTTTGACGTGTATTCAACTATTAATATAGTAAAATGAGCACCTCCATTATTATCAGTGAAGCATACGAATGTGTATATAATGTGTGTGTGTGCGAAGAAATGTACTCACAGTTATATATTTGTTTCATTTTTATTTTATCATTACGATATATTTCAAAATTTTGAGAACTTTAATTTTGAAAATTTTTTATCATCAATAAAAATATAAATTTCATCAGTCGCACCACCGTTTAAGACTCCTCCAACATTTTTTTTGTAATCTTTAAAATTATTTTGGACTCTCCAAATCCTGTAGACATTCAGAATTTAATTTTTTGAGGAGAAAGCGAAAAGATTATAAAAAATTGTTATTTTGAATTAAGCAGAGAAGTATAAACAAAATAGATAAGATGTAATGGACTTAATTCTTTTTCTCTATAAATAGCGGTATCCTTCTCAAAGAACAAAGTTAGATCATCAAGTTTTTACATTTTAGGCAAAGAAGTGCAGCCAAAAATGTTGTCCTTGCTAAAAAATACATTTTCATTTCGCTTATAGTACACAAATGTTTATTATAAGATATATTTTTCGTATTCTAAAATCCTTATTTTATAATTCTGTTAATTATTTATTATATTCGCAGCATAAATGTCACATTGATTAGAATGTTATGTCTTCAAGCATCTCGAAATAAAATGATTTCAGAATAAAATTTCGAAAATAGGAAAATTTCAAAACTTAAAAAATTAAATATTTTAATATTAAACATTTCAAAACATATAGCTACCATTTAAAATTGAAAGGAATTTCAAATGTTATTACTTGTAATTAAAATCGTTCAAAATGGAATTATTAAACATTTTAAAAATTTGAATTTAGATAATTCTCATAATTAAATCGTAACTTTAAAGTTGCTTATACGTAGATTAAATTCTTTTTCATAAACAACAAAATTTGAGGGTCACATGGTATGCTGTCAAAAAATCTTCTGTATTATACAAAATGGGATAGTTAAATCGTAAAAAAAAAAATTTAAAAACATCAAAAAGTCGAATCGGCATCATTTTTTCGCCAAATGAAATAAATTTCTGATTCAAGATTTTAGAAAATCGCTGGTCATCTAAAGATTGGAAGACAACTTTGAGCTAAGATTTTGAAATATTTATTAACATTCATATTAATATATAACATTTTTAGCTAAAAGTTTTTTGTAAATGTATAACTATAAACATCTTCAGGACCGAATAGTTAAAGTGAGGATTGCAGCCACTGAAAATTATTGAATAATAATTAATATATTTTTAATTATTTTACATATATATACATATAATTATGTATTATATTGATTGATAATTTCACTATTAGATATTTTAAAATCTACTTACATAATGATTGAGCAGTGACGGTTGCAATTAATATGGTACAGTAATCATCAGTTAGATAAGAAAACATAAGAGTACCAAAAATAGTTCCTACACGATTAAAAAATACTGATATTGTTGATGCAAATACTCTGAAAAATAGATTTTCAAATTAAACCACATACCAAAAAAAAAAAAAATTTGTCTGGACTGTTTGGATTCATACTCCTCCCAGTAATAGGTCCCTACCAAACTGGTAATATGTTAATAGTATATTGCGTGAAATCGTTGCCTCGGCCCGAGTCGCATGCGTACAATTTTTCATCATATCGATAATTTTTTCCCTAGGGTTGAAAATTCGATTGTCGATCCACTCCATATGCATCGAAAGTCGAATTTTCGATTGAGGTATGATGAAAAGTAATAAGAAGCGCGTTCTACCATTTTCGAAAAAAAAATCCTTTTAAAAAATCCAAGCAGCTTACATGGACCAGCATTTTAACGACTACCGACCGCTGATTAGATCAGGCGGTAGCGCTCCGGATTTGTGAGCGAACAGAGTGGGCTCAATTCTTACTGCCTGTATTTTTTGTCAATTTTTTTATTAAAGATTGCTTTATTGCAATTGCCTTATTAAATTTGTTCACATAAAACCAAAAATATTTGTTTTTACCAATTATTTCATATCAACAAATTTTTTGTCAAGGATTACCAATTTTACTCTAAGAAAACTTTTTTTATAAAAAATTCTCATTTTCTCCAATAAATATTCTAATATAAATAAACAATAATATAAAATAATGTAAAAATAGAATATAGATAAAGGACATTTTCTATTATTATTATAATATTCATATTTTTCAATTAGAATAATAAGTGGTGTTTTTATTTGTAAAAGATTGTATAAGAAGGATATGAAATTTGATTATGTAGATAATCAAAGAAATAAAAGTTAAATATAATAAAACATTTTTATTATACCATTTATATGATGTAAAAGTAAATCACACTTTTACCATTCATTCGACAGTAGTATCCTTTGCATCAGTAAAAGACGAAAAGGTTGAAAAAACCCAATTTTTTCATATTAAAATAATCGGCAAAAATTAATATTTTAGCTTCATTTATATGAATTGAATAGTCAACTGCAATAAAAAATTGAAATGAAAAATCATTTGTCGATAATACAGGTAGCAAGAATCGAGCCCAGACTTCGCGCTTACAAATTCGGAGCGCTACCGTCTGATCTAACAGGCGGTCGAAAGACTTACGCGTTGCGGTTGCGCGCGATTTTTTTAAAGCCATTTTTCTCGGAAACTCACATATTATCGAGAGGAATCTGAACAAAATAACAAAATAAAATATCATTGTATTTTAAATTATGTAGATATATAATTATTATTTTACCTGATATTTGTAGGGAAGAGTATCACGGGGAAAAAATACATAATATTTAAAGCAGGTGTCATAAGCGCTTGAAAAATACATGATAATATTAAAATTTCCATGTAGGATTTCGTAAAATAGAGACCGGTTGTCACAACTATGGATGTTCCCAAAAGTGTCGCTGAAAATAAAAGACAAAAAGTAATATATTATTACACAATAAAAATTTGGTTATATTGCAATATTATTTTGAAAAGACATGTAATTCCTGTGAAAATCCTTTTATCCGCGACAATAATTATTCAAAATATTTTTTTAAGCAATCAAGGCCTTGAAACATTAATTATAACAAAATTTCTCTTTTATAACGACATTTTTCACAAAAATAGTTAAGATACTTCAACATTAACCTACTGAATTAATTAATTCAAACGAATTTAAAAATATTCAGAAAAAAGTTATAAACAGGTGTACATACGGTATTTTGTAGTGGTTCATCCTTTGAATAAATGTGGAAAAAATGTTAAAATTACCTGCAAAAAATCTAAAGCCAAGTTTGTCGACTAGCAGTGGGAACAAAATACTAGGAATTAATGATGTGAGCCCTTGCCAGAGTGCACTCTGATAGACACTCGCATCAATTTCTTGTACGCAACCAAAAGCACTTTTGATCTAAAAAAATGCCCGAAAATTTTTTTTTTTTTTTTTTTTTTTTTCAAAGAAAGAAATATATAATTTAATTTTTTCCGTGCTAAGTAATTAAGATAGAAAAAAATACCATAGTTGTATTTGTTTCGGAATGTTTTCTTGAAATGCTGCAAACACTCGCAGTTTGATTTGGGCGGAGAGCTTCAAAATGAGCAAGTCTTTGGAACAACTCAGGAAACCACGTGAGTAGTGAAAATAATGATGATGATGTACAAAATATACATATGCAAAGAACAACCAATCTTTTCAAATGAGGAGCTTTAAAGGCATTTTGTCCTTGTATTTTGAAATCCTTCAACATTGTAGATAATTTTTTCTTGCTTGGAGCTTTTCCTCCCTCAGAAGTCGATTTACTCGTACAAAAATTAACAAGTTCTATTAGAGCAGGATTCTCACAATTTTCCAAGGTTCTCTGTAAACGATAACAATTGGTTGAAGTAAGGACCATGCGCCTACAAACCAGGTCTTGTTGCCTATTAAGACGCTAATTAAGGCGTTCAAATCTTTCCCCACTCTCCCATCCCATCCCATCCCATCCCATCCCATCCCATCCCATCCCATTTCATCCCAACCCATCAAATTTCATCCTATTCCATCCCAGTTCATCCTACCACTCTCCCATCGAATTCAATCTCATTCCATTCCTTCCAGCCCCATCTTATCATGCCCCATTCCATGCTTTCACTCTCCTATCCCACTTCATCCCATTACTCTACAATCCAACGCCATTCCATTTCGTCCTGCCCCATCCAATCACTCTCCCATCCTATCCCATCTCATCGCGTACAGTCCAATCCCATCCTATCACTCTCCCAACTCATCCCTACCCATGCTATCACTCTCTCATCCCATTCCATTCTGTCTCACACCATCTCATCCCGTTCCATCCCATCCTGTCACTCTCCCATGCCATCCCATTTCATCCTATCACTCTATCATCCTATCCCATTTCAGTCCATCACTCTCTGATCATATCCCATTCTATGTCATCTCGTCCCGTCCACTACAATCCGGTCCTATCGTTCTCCCATCTCATCTCATTCCATCCTATTACTTTACCATCCCAACCCATTCCATTCTATCCCACACCATCTTATTCCGTCCTATCTCATCCTATCACTCTCCCATCCCAATCCACTTCATCCCACCACTCTCCCATCCGACACTATTCCATTTCATCCCGCCCCATCTCATCCCATACAATCCATTCCTATCACTCTCCCATCCTATCCCATCCCATCTCATCTCGTTCCGTCCAATCCAATTCAATCCTATTCTAACACTCTCTTATCTTATTCCATTCCAGCCTATCACTCTCCCATCCCATTCCATTCAATCTCACACCATCTCATCCGATCACTCTCCCAGCCCATCTCATTTCATCTCATCACTCTTCCATCTCATCCAATCTCATCGCATTTCATCCCGCTACATCCCATCCCGTCCCATCCCATCCTATGCCTACCATTCGACCCAACTCAAGTCATCGCTTCACTCTCCTATCACATCCAATCTCATTTTATCCCAAACAAACCAATCCCATCACTCTCCCATCCCATTCCATTTCAACCCATCACTCTCCCATCCCATCGCATCCTATCTCATCATATCCAACTCTCCCATCCTCATTTTTACATTAATACGAATCAGTTTTAGCAAAAAGAAATTTTTTACCGATGATAACAATATTTGTCAATTTGTTTAACAAATTTGTACATAACAATTAAATGGATCAATAAGAAAAATTATTTGTATTCCGTAAATCACTATGCATTGTTCAAAAACAATATAAAATTCCGACCGTCAGATTTTTAAGAATTGAATGCACATTAATTTTGTTTTAATGAATAATCGAACAAAAAATGAAGGCTCTAGATTTTTTTGAACAAAGGAAGTCAAAAATAAGAATTGAAAATTATCAATCTGTAAAATTTTAATTATTATTTCCTTACATAAAATTCTTCAGGACTTCCTCTAATATTTTCAACGTACATATCAGTTAAAACCTTCATCAATTTTCCAGTCTGTCCACTTTCAGCAAGATATTTAGGAGTCTCCGGGCAAAAAACGAGCCAAATTACCAGAATTTCGGCTGGTATGGCAAGAACAACCACGTAAAGATTCCATGATCGAAAAAAGAAGTAGTGATTTCTGTATTCAAATTTTAGTGGAATAATTGCCCAGCCCAAAACTGTAATCGAAATTTAAATTTAAGATACATACCTATATATAAAAATAAAGTATTCTCAGGTGATGGGGCTTCTCGATAATTATATTTTCAACCATAAGTAAATGCATGCGCAAAAAGTGCGGGTTTTTAAATATTATAAGTTTCGAAAGATTTTGGAACAATAATTAATAATCAATAATTTTGAATTAAAAGCCTTTAAAATTGGACAATTACATTAGAAAGGAGTTGAAATTAAATGATATCAGGCTCAAACTTTGAAAATAGGACAATTATAAAATATACAAAATGGAATATTTTCAAATTAGAATTTTGAAAACTGGATCATTTAAAATTCAAGGGGATTGGAATTGTATTTCACTAAATCGATCAAAATTGAATGATTGAATATTAAAAACTTTTGAATTCAAATCATTTTCAATTCGAAGAGATTAATATTGGTCAATTTGAAATTGAAAGTTCAGTTTTGACCTATTTTGGATTTAAGGAATACAATTTTTAACTTTTCAATTTCAAATCTTTTGATTTTCAACATTTAATTGTTGGAAAATTTCAAGATATTATATTGAAAATAAAAATTAAAACAAAAAGAATACAAATTATGTTTTATTTGAAAATTTTTGAAAAAATTGCACATTTGAACTTAAGATAAAACAAAGAAACAGTTTTAAATTGAAATGCTAATTTGGAGATTGATATAAATGATTCCAATGTTTGAAATTGTACAGTTTCATGGCTTTCAATTCACTTTCTTTTTAAGTTGAGCTCGCAAAGTTCAATATTTTTGAACATTTTTAAATATGAAATAATTCAATTTTCAATCCCTAGTTCTAAGATATTCTAATTTTTAAGGCTTGAATTTGAAAAATGATTGTCTCAATTTTTTATGGGTTTGAATTTCTTCTGGAGGCATTTATTTCAATTAATTTCAATTGGAAACTCTTTAAATTGCAAATCGCGCAACTATCAAAACCTTCCACTCAATTTTCTACGATTTCGTGAAATTTAAAAAAAGAGACAATTGGGTACGTTTAAAATTGAAACTAAACAACTCAGATTCTTCAAGTCTAAAATTACTTATTAAATTTAAAACTGACTTTTTCATTTTTCAATATGAGGCTTTCAATATGAAATCATGCAATTTTGAAAGATTTAAAAGTGAAATTCTTCTGACATTTTTAATATTTGAATCGGAAACTACAATATTGTGAAAATGGAAATTGGATCCACCATTCACTTCCGCGTGGCCGTCCGAAATTGAAGAATTTTAAATATTGTGAACCTTCAAAGTCTAACTATTCTAAAAAATTTGCAAATTATATGCTTTCTAATTGGACACTTTTAAAATTAAAGAATTGAAACCTAGAGCTTTAAAAATTGAAGATGCCAAAGTTCGTTTCAAATTAAAGTATTATCAGACTATAATTTTCAATAGATTTACGTACTTACGAGGAACAATCATTAATCCCGCTATCATTACAAAACTCAGCAATGAAAGAATTTTTTTCTGATATCTTGCGGGTTGAAATTCACTGACGTAGGAAAATACAATAGATAGTTGACCGATCATTCTGAAATTAAAAAAAAAATTCATTCAGTATATTGTATACATATATAATTATAATTTTATTGGTTAAAAAATTATGTAAATACATACGCAAAGCCACTTAAAAATTTGAAGAAAAGTAGTGCCCAGTAATTAGAAACCAGTGACATTATTATTTCAGAATTGCCTTGGAGAAATAATGCTGAAATTAATGATATTCTGCGTCCTTTGAGATCTGCCAAAAAACACCAAAAAAACGAACCAAAACAGGAACCTTGAATTTTTAAATATATAAATTTGAATCAATTTCCTTCTAAACATATTTTCACTATGATCCTAAAATATAATACTTTTTTTAATACCCAACACAGGAGCAATAGCTATCCGCCCTTGATCGATCGTTGTCATTTCAAAATCACACACAGCAGCCAGCAAAATATATTCAGTACTGATTATACTTATCACCGCTTGTGTATAAATCAGAGCACCAAGTGACGAAATTTTCAAATTGAATTTTCCAAATCCTAAAAAAAATTAAACTTTTGTTCAAACCGAGGTAAAAGAAACTACTGAAAATGAGGATTGCATAGGATTACTCTGGATTACATAATATAATGGTGGAACCCAATGAGCTAGACTCACGCCAAGTAAAATTTTCAAAACATTATTGAATTTTCTAAAAAATAGATTATTTTTTATTCATGTAATTGAATTTTTAACTAAAAACGACCAACCTCTGACAAAAAAAGGAATGGTTAAATATTCAGTTGAAAAAATGTATTTAAAAAAATGTTTTTTAAGCAAATAGTTAAAACTTCAACCAATAAAATAAATTTTTAACAGAGTACTTCAATTTTAAATTCAGTAGTTGAAATTTCAACCAAGATGCTACTACTACTGCTACTACCGTAGCAGCGTCCTCAACTCCGAAGCAGGGAAACGTAGAAGCGACTACTTCTGCAACCAAAAATATCGAGAGGAAGGAGCCACAGAGGAGAGTTCGACCAGAGGCGATCTTAATAAAGCCGGCTCAGGGTTCGAGCTACGCCGAGGCCTTGAAGGACCTGAAACGAAAGGTGAAACCGGATATCCTTGGTGTTAAAATGAGGGGTGTCCGTGAGACGAGAAAGTTCTCATTGATGTAGGCCCTGCAGCAGAAGGCAGGGCAAAGCTGTCGTCTGCCATCAGGGAGGCAGTTAGTGCGGGCAACTACGAACGCGAGCTCATCCTGCCAACGGAAGACGAGGTGCTAGATTTGGACACGACAACCGACGTGAAGGAGGTGGCGGAGGCAGTATGTTACCACTTTGATGGCATCGATCCGAGTAATGTGAAGGTGAATTTAACGAAAAGGGCCTTCAGGTGACATCTCAAGGCATACGTCGTGTTAAATTAGGAGATGGCATCAAGACTCCTTCGTACAGGACATCTAAAGGTGGGCTGGATGATCTGTAGAGTCCGGAAAAAGACGGAGGCAACAAGATGCTGCCACTTCTGAGGCTTCGGCCATATAGCAGCGGGTTGCGTTGGTCCAGATAGGACAAGAGCGTGTGGGATATGTGGCAAAGAGGGCCATAGGGCTGCGGTGTGCGAAGGTACGCCGCAGTGCTACCTCTGCGCCACAAAAGAAGGGAATCCCCGGACTGCCCATCTGCCGGGTACCATTAGGTGTGCGTCATTCAGAGAAGCAGCTTCGTCAAAGATGCCTCAAGAATGAAGCAAACAGCTGATGAAAGAGATGTAATGCCAAGCAGGTAAAACAGTGGGACGCCGGAGCACAGCGTAGAATGCCTATACCCCATGTTCCTGAAGTAATGCGAAAGCGGATTCCGGGAACATGGGTTGGCGGGAAGGTGAGGTGAGTTTAGTGGGTATTACCGTTTTTCTTAGGTTGAGTCCCACATTCAGTGCGTAAATGCATTCTCACCTCCTCTACAAAAAAACATCGGATTACAAGTATATTACACAGGATTACAAGCAGATTATTCCTGGGTACATGTGGATTACTCCAGCTTACAAGTAGATTACACCGGAATACAGGTGGCATGCTGGGGTTAAAATTGTATTACTTTAGGTTACTGGGATTACTCCAGAATAATGGGATCACCTCCGATTACAAGAGGATTACTCCAAAACGCCCTGATTGCTCGGAATTACTTGAATCGCTGTGGAATACAAGTGAAGAAACGTGGATTACAATTGGATTTCTCTGAAATACTGAGATTACACTGTCATATTGGGATTGCTCGGAATTACTTTAATTAGTTTAGATTGAAACTAAAAATCTCTGGGTTAGAATAAGAGTACGAGGGATGACAAGGTTATTATTGCGGATTGCAAGTGGATTATTCCAGCTGAGAAGTGGATTACTTCGGAATACTGGGATTATTCCGGCATACTGGGATTACTCGGAATTACTTGGATTGCTTTGGATGACAAGTAGATTACCTCCAATTACAAGTGCATTACTACGAAATACTGAGATTACTCGGAATGGCCTTAATTAACCCGATTTATATAATATAATAATAATATAATTTAATGACAATATAATAATATAATAATAATAATATAATACTAGAAAAACCATGCGAAAAAGGACACAATTTTAGAACGAAATTTGCTGCAAAGTATTCTCAAATAGAGAAAGTCGCACTAAGAGATCTTATCGCTAAGGTGGAGGACATCAGGACTAATCTACACATATCAGAAGATAGCGCAATGGAGATCAAACAATAGGTTCATTTCGCGTGGAAAAACGGTGACGATGAACATCAGTTGAGGAACCCGCGTAACACGAACGCAGCGGCAATTGATGTTCTTCCTCAACCTGGTGCTGATCCAGCAACACCACATCCTCCAAAGGTAAATTACCTAATACAACCAGAGCCAAAAGCAGAGGTTCAACAACCAAGAAGGTGATTAAAATGGACATGCCATATAAACAGAGATGTAATGCGCTTCTATTTTTTGGCAAAGAAAAGTGGTTAAAGTGTAAGGAAAGAACATCATCGACTCTTCTTACTTAAGTACCGAGAACTAGCTACAAGGTTAAATGAGCACAATCTAGATCAAAAACGCTCAATATCTGTAAACAGTTTGCTTTCGGCTGTTGAAATAGCTGCCATCGAAATGGAAGTGAAACAGGAGCTTCCTATTGATGAACTTCCCTTGCCAGATGTGGGCAACGAAGACTTGATTGAAGTTGAGGGCATAAGTGTCAGGGATATTGCAAATCAAGCACCGGATCCACTAGAACCACATTCGGATATTAATAACGATGATCTGAACAGCGAAATCCCAGAAAAACTACAGCACCTTGAAAGGAATTTTGTTCATGCTTTACTAGAATTCAGACATGTAGAACCAACACAAAGGCATTCGCTGCCCAAGATGAACATCACAAATGATCTGCGTGTACTAATAGAGCACCTAAATAGCAAGGTTTTACCTATGCCTATGAACGCAACACAAACTGCGTTAGGAGTGCAAACTCTTGTATACTGTGCAGCTGTGGCAACCGTTAGAACTTTGGGCCGCAGAACTAGACCTATAAATACAGTCTTTGCCTCAGGAAGGGAGCGAGATCCACCATGGAAGATCAGGTTGGATATGGATGTCAGCAAAGTAAGGCGCAAATTGGGTCTACTGACTGAATATAAAAAATCAAATAGAACCAGAAAGCTGAAACACCATGTTGCTAAAATCATCTACCCCTGGTACATCGAGACATTGAGACCAGCAATATTGGCTGATAATATAGACTCCTCGGCAGAAACTTGATGTTCTTGCTACTAGACTGCGTCGGTACAAGAAAAGTAGTGCAAAAAGGCAACAAAATCGAACCTTTCAGGCCAATGAAAGAAGGTTCTATCGTCAACTGAGAGTGAAGCAAAATAACCTACAAGACACCAAAGTCCCTCAACTGGAAGACATGACAAATGGTCGGGTCTTTGGGGAAAAATGAACAGAAGCAATTTAGACACTGCGTGGTTCCAACTAGAGAAAGCAAGAGCTAACAATAACCCTGAAATGGAGCTGTCTAACATCACAGCTTTAGATGTTTTAGCGGTTTTGAAAAGAGCAAGTAACTGGAAAGCTCCAGGTCCGGAAATGGTTCACAACTTCTGGTACAAGTACCTGACTAGTGTGCATCCTGCGTTGGCAAGGTGTTTTCAGAAGATCATCGGATAACCAGATCTGATGCCAGGCTTTATGCATCAGGGTACCACGTATATCTTGCCTGAAAAACCAGACGCTCAAATTCCATATGATTTCGACCGATAGCCTGTCTTCCAACAACATATAGATTTCTTAAAACTATCATGAAGTCTTAAAAGTATACAAAATTTGCCCACGCATCATTGACTTCCTAAGTCATGCGATGATGCTTTGGAGTACAAGAATCAAGTATTTTGACTATGGAAAACCAAGAATAACTAGATCAATACGCATTACTAGGGTTATATTTCAAGGAGACTCCTTCAGACATGATAACGAGGATGGTCATCAAGTGACCCATCTTCTATACATGGATGACCTAAAGCTATACGTTAGTTCGGACCAGGAACTGCAGCAAGTGATCGATGTTACAAAGCACTTTTCCAATGATATCTACATGGAGTTCGGAAAAATACCAAGCCGTCAGGGAAAGTTCACCCACATGGGGTTATTTTTGTTGCAGGTAATCTTTACTCAAGAATCAGGGTAAAGATTACTCTTAGTTTTTTCTGTGAAAATACTCACTCCGAACTACAATATGCTCCTAATTTTGTACCTAGAACATCAGCGCAAAAGATTTCAGACATCGTATTATAATATCTTCTAACATCCTTATCTCATCAGTTACTTGACTTAGTCCGTGGCTATGATGAAAAACCGGGTTTACCCGAGAACAAGGTTTTTAAAAAAATTAACAATGTGTAGTCAATCCAAAAAATCAATCAAAAAGCAATCAAAAAAATGTATAATAATAATAATAACGGTAGCTCTAAGAAAGCATCCTGAGGCGACTGTTGTCACCTCCAACGATTGTGGCCGCTGTATATGGATAAACGCGGTAACATACTAACTCCAAACTACAATATGCTCCTAATTTTATACCTACAACATCAGCGAGGAAGATTTCAGATATCGTATTATAATAACTTCTAACATGCGTATCTTATCAGTCACTTGACTTAGTCCGTGGCCATGATGAAAAACCGGGTTCACTCGAGAACAACATTTTGAAAAAAAATATATAATAATATATAATTATACCGGATTATCGGGATTATCAGTTCGGATAATCAAGCAGTCCAGCGGATTACCAGAGTTGGTCCTCCCTCGCCTTGATAGAGGCTATAACTATTAATGATTTTCTAAGTGAATTATTATTTACCCGTCTTTTCGATTGCATCTTGTACAACATTTTCTTGCGTCTGACCATCTGTAAGTATAATATAAATCATAAATCCAAACTATCTAATAAATAATTAGACGAAACGACAACTGTATAGAATTATTATTGAAGAAGATAATAATAATATAAAGTAACTTTAAAGTATCATCAGTTCCAATTGTCACTATCATAGACATTCCATTCTCTTATTTCAATAATTTTATTCAAATCAGAATCCTTGAAGCTTGTAAAATCCGAACTAGATCTGAACATTAAAGTTTGGATAATTACGCGCCTTGCAATCAAATAAATATTATTTTATTACTTTATATATTTTATGATCAAATCTTCGACTGCAAGCTAAATTTACTCATTTTTTACTCACTCATTGCTTTTTAAATTTCGCATAAAAGACTGACACTTCTTTTACACAAAACACACGGAACCAGTTCGAACAAAATAAACGGAACACTTAATTCTAATCTTCTCCTACTCAGATATCCATTTGCTGGATATATGTAGACTAGACCGGTTTATTTTAACTTTTTCCCCGAGCGCGCGAAAACGGGTAAAAGTATTGTCCAAACGTCTCGCACGGAAATTTTAAGTAACAAAATTATTTTTTTTAATATAAGCTTATAGAGAATGACGATAGGGAACTTTTTTCTATTTTCTGTTTTTTCATCAGATAAGTATTTTTAATAATAAACATGAACAGCTGAAAAAACTAAAAGTTTGAAACTTCGATTTACACACGAAATATACCCTAGCGATGCCTCAAAACTGGAGAAAAAATTGGAAATCGCCTATTGTTTAATAATATTTAATTGCAAAATGAGAAAGTTCGGTAACGCTTTTTTTTTCAGTTTCTCCGACTAAAAGTATCGAGGGAACTTTAGAGTTGAAACTTCCAGTGAGACATTTGTTCCTCACTATCGAAGGGAGATTCTTGAAAATTTTCAGATCGATTTTTTGAAAATTTTTATAAATATCCAAACAAGAAAGCATGTGAGGCCGGCAACGATAGCTCTGCGAGCACTAAGGACTAAACAATATTGGGCAGTGTACTTGTCACTGATCGCCGTTGGCGACGTCGCATGCTTTCTTGTAAAATTGATATTTCCGCCAATCTTCAATGAATCGATCTGAAAATTTGGAAAAATCTTCATTCAATACTATTGAAGAAAGATTTTTTTTAATTTGTAGAAAATTTGCAATGAAACTGCAATGAAATTGAAAAATCTTCCTTTCATACTAATAAAGGAAGATTTTTTGAAATTTTCAGACCGACTTATTGAAAATTGGCGGAAATATCTATTTTATGAGAAAGCATGCGACGCCGCCTACGGAGATCAGTGACGAGTACGCTGCCCGATGGTGCTGAGTACTCGCGGAGCTATTGTTGGCGGCGTCGCATGCATTCTTGTAAAATGGATATTTCCGCCAATTTTAAATTAATCGATCTGAACATTTTCGAAAATTTCCTTTAATAGTGAGGAACCGATGTCTTACTGGAAGTTGTTTCAACTCTAAAGAACCCTCGATACAATTGAATATTATTAAACAGTGGACGATTTTCAATGTTTTCTTCAGTTTTTAGACATCCCTAGGGTATATTTCGTGTGTAAATCAAAGTTTCAAATAGTTCCAATAACATCTGCTCAGCTTACGACGATTTATTTCTTAAAAAGTAATTGAATTTGGGGAATATTTTTTTTCCGTTGTTCATGTTTATTATTAAAAATACTTATCTGATAAAAAAAGCAAAAGATAGGAAAAAGTTCCGCCTCGTCATTTTCTACAAGCTTATATATAAAAAAAGTTAATTTTGTGACTTTAAACATTTCTGTCCAACGAGACGTTTGATCAATACTTTTACCCGTTTTCGCACGCTAGGCGAGTTATTCGATCCGGACGCTCAATCTTTCATCTGTAAAACCTTTCTCGATTGGACAATATCTTCCCTGCATTCTTTAAATTAAATTTTTTTTTTTTGAAAATCAAACAAAAACATTTCCTATTGGTTAAGAAATTGTGAAAAATGTTGTTTATGAACTGTGATAAATCCATTTTTAATCAGGCAGGTTCTATATTTGAAGTCACAGAATCTCTTGGGGACGAAATAAGTTATTTTTTGGCAAAAATTAGGCGATACACATTTTTCTGATTTACGAACAAAAAAACTACTACGAAGTCATGAGTGTTTGAATTCTGTGCTTTATTTTTCCGGAAAATTTAAAAAAGGTTTAAAATTAACAAAATGACGGTGGTTTTTCTGCAAACATTAAAAGTCGATTTTCTCAAAATGTGATACATTCATAAGTAAAATATTGTGTGAGTTTTATGTGGGTCAAGATACGAAAAAATGTTCAGATAAAAGTTTTTAGGCCTAAAAAAGTTCTATGGAAAATATCTCTTACTCTTTTGCGATATTTTGTATCTTACGAAAAAATATAAAAATTATATTTTTAGGAAAAAGATTTTCCTGAAAATATTTTTTTTCAAATCTTAAAAATATAACAAAATGTTTTCTGAAAATCCCTACCTATTTCATTCTTTCCAATCTTTTTCAACAATTTTTACTAATAGAAGAAAGGAATTTCATCAGCTTTATGTGGGCTAAGCCATTTTTGAAGCCAAAAAAATTTTCTTTTCCTAAAAATATAATTTTCGAATTTTTCTCGTGAAAACTGCAAGATATAGCAAATGGGCAAGAGGTACTTTACATACAACTCTTTTAGACGCGCAAAATTTATCTTAATATTTTTTACAAATACAAATTAAAACAAAGCATTGGTAAAAAATGTAAGTGTGGGTTTTTTGAGAAAACTGACTTTTAATATTTTCAGAAAAATCGCCGCCTTGTGTAAGAAATGTGTTTTTTTCAATTGAGTAAAATACACACATTTTGGAAAAAGTTGAATATGTCGAAATGTTTTAAACACCAAGAAATTTTTTTCACATGAATGATAAGTGTGCTTTCAATTCAATAAAAAAAATGGTTTTTGCACATTTTCAGAAAATTTAAACTGAGAAAAAAATTTATTTTTGATTTTCCAATTGTATATCAGCAATTTTTGAAAGCTTATGAAAATTCTTTTCTTTTATGAAAGTTCTTTGAAAATCTTCAAATTATTGAAATCAAGTGAAAAATCCTCGGAATTTTTCTTTATCCTAAAATCTTGAAAAAAATTAATCTTTGGAAATACATTGAATTATTTGAAAATCTTTGAAATCCTACGAGATCCCTCAGTTCTTGCGAATAAATTCTCTGAAATTCACTAAGATATTATAAAATCTTGTGAAATTACATGAAATCTGGGAGTTCCGGTCGGAAAGTCAAGCGGGTCCTCACGCGGTTTGATAGCTCCGGCAAATACGCGAAATTTACGTGGCCCAAGCATCCACACGGGGATAAGTCTACGGGATCTGAAATTGGAGACTACTAGTGAACAACTGGAAGTGTTTTTTTTTCGAGGTACGAGGGTGTGCATTAGGAAAATCGAAAGTGTTCCAAAGTGATGAAGAGCATTGAGGTTATGGAGGTTGGTGGGAATGATGACGAAACTTCCGGTTCGGATTCCGAAAATGCAACCAAGAAGGCGCTTCATGTGGAGGCTACACTGGACAGTGGCGACTCCATCCGGGGAATGGAGGAACCTGACTCGAGAACAGAATGCGGAAATCCGGGGATTTCAAAACAAAACCTAACAGTGGGTGATGACAAGACAAAAAAACGCAGCCCAGGGCTACCTTCTGAAGCGGAGAGGCAAGCTAAATTAAACGCGATAAGTGTGAAAAATCTGGAAAGTTTTTTGGTGCAAAATAATACGTGGGAGAGGAGCGTCAATGAGGAAAAAGCGTTCGAAAAATCATAGAAACGCTCGCGTTCGCCGATCAAAAAGGAGGGAACGTCAGAACAGCCTTTGGGTGACGTTGCAGAAAAAGGGAATGGGAAAAGGGAAACCCTTATGAGAATACCATGGCGAGAGAGAAGGCCGAGCCTGACGGAGTTGGACCAGGTGTACCTAGTCAGAACTTGCTGGAGTGGAATAGCCAAATGGAGGAATCCTTGAAGAAATGGTGGAGTGTGGAATTCAAGGAACAAATAAAACGTCTGGAGGGGCAGCTGAAAGAGTTGATGGAGCTAATTGTAGCAGGGCAGAAAAGGGAAGAGGCCGTAATGTCGGATTTGGAGAAAGCCAGGGAAAGAGAGAAACAGTAACTGGAAGAAATCGAGGAGTTGAGATTGGAGAAACAGTTTTTGGCAGGAAGGTTGAAGGAATGGGAGAATGAAATCCTGAATGAGATTATCGACATCCCTACACAACCTGGAGGAGGGGAGAAGCGCAGTGGATCGGAACGAGAATCCGACAATAGAGCACATCTACTTACGGGCGTTGACAAGGAGGTCTACCAACACGAGGAAAGAGACACCGAAGAGATGTCAAAACTCAGCTCAAACGAGCTGAAGTGGGAATTGAGAGAGAGAGAAGCAAGTAAGAAAGTGGTAATCGTGAGGGGCTTCAGATCCGGAGGAAAGTTTCTAGCTAAAGAAATAGGGGACAAGCTTGGAGAACTGACAGGAGTCAGTCCAGTAATAGAAGACCTGAGGCACATAGCCAGTGGAGCATTAATTACGCTTGACTCACTTGCAAAAAATAAGAGGCTGATGTCTAACAGCTTCAAGCTGGCCGGAACGGGAATCACATTAGAGGACGACTTCACCCACAGGGAGAAGGAAACTTTGGAGTGGATCAACAAGAAGGTGGAAGCAGCAAAAAGAAGGAGAGCAACTACGAGTGTGCACTACCACATGAGATGGAGAATCAAAGATTCGGAATACTACTGGAATGAGAAGGAGGGGAAGGTGGAGGAAACACTTTTTCGTAAGCAAGAAAGGGAAACAGACGGAACGCAGTGGCGCCATTAAAGGTGTAGTATGGAATACATCGGAGAGGGGGAGAAAGATTAGGGGGGTGTGGGATTTTCTCAAGTCGTATGACATAGTGATACTTCAAGAGACTTGGATCAAGAAAGAAAAGGACACTTTTTTATCGTCACTGGACCAGGAATATGTATGGACAACTAAAGCAGCGGTAAGAGTTAAAAATAAGGGGAGAGCCAAGGGAGGGCAAATCGACGGGTTGCGCAAGATTCTGGGCGGGAATCTCAAAATAGAAGAATGCGATTTGGGACTTAAGATCAGTGCAGAAATATTGGGGGACACGGAAAACAAAGTGAATATTTTAACTATTTATAATAACGTAGGAGTAGGAAGAGCGGCAAACAGTATTAGAGCCTTAGCCGAGGGTATGCTGGAGAAAGGAGAAAAAATTGTAATACTAGTGGACTGGAATGTGAAAGTAGAAGAGGAGTTGGGGGGGAGGGGAGGTAGACGATCTAGCGCCAGCGAAGAATTTCAACACTGTAAGAAAATTGGAGGATAAGACTGTAAACTCGGAAGGGTACAAGTTATTGAAATTTTGCGACGAAGAGAGCTTGAGAATTCCTAATGGAAGGTTGGGGAAAGATGTTCGAGGAGAATGGACGCACATCGGAGAGGATGGGGGATCTGTAATTGATTACATAATGGAGTCAGAGGGAGTTGGGGATACGGACATCAGAGATATGGCAATCGTAACTAGAACCGAATCTAACCACTTGCCAAGATGCTTCCTGTTGGCGGGGAAAGGGTTGCAAAGGGGTATGAGGCAGGAGAGGGATAGAGAGCCAGAAAAGGGTTCAGAAACAGAAAGTAGGCTAATATAGGATGGAAAAGAACGTCAGGACTACAGAAAAGAACTGGGAAAAATTTGGGGAAAGAGGATAATGAATGGGAAGGCTAGATGGGATGAAAAGAAACTTTAGACGGCATTTATTGATTTAAAAAAAGCTATAGGGAAGCTGGGGAAGACTAGGATTAAGGGGAGAATGATGAACATGCTGGAAAAAATATGCAGCAGGACGATAAACGAGGTTATCACGGCAGAAGGTCCATTGAGCCCAACCATGTTTAATATATTCATTGGAGACATGGACGAAGCTTGGGAAAAGGGGAACGTGGGGGGGGGGGCAGTGATAGCAGGAACTAAGATATTTGGATTGAAGTATGCGGACGATGTCGCCTTGATAGCAGACTGGCCGGAAGGGCTAAGGGAAATGCTAAGGAAGGTGGAAAAATACGCAAATAGGAATAAACTCACGGTAAATGTGGGGAAAACAAAAATAATGATATTTAGAAAGGGGGGAAGAGGGGAAGAAAATGAGAGGTGGAAGATAGGAGGGGAAGAGCTTGAAGTAGTAAATAGTTTCAAATATCTGGGGTACTGGTTCTCTACAGGAGGAGTCAATACAATCCACATATCCAAATTAGCAGGGAAAGCAAGGATCGCATCGAACGAAACGTGGGGAGTGATAAAAAGGTCAAGGATTAACAAATTGGGGAAAAAATTGTATATGATGAACACTTTGGTCAAGCGGGGGGGATGTACGGAGTGGAAATATGGGGGTAGGAAAGAAGCGAGGTAATGGAAAGGCTGCAGGGTAGGTTGGTCAAAATGGCAATGGGGTTAGACAGTGCAACACCGGGCTACATCTGGAGAACGTAATCGGGAAGGCACAGAACAGAAATTGAGGCTAGGACAAGCGTAAGGTAAGCAATATTTACTTAAAGTTTCAAAATATAAAAAAAAATTGTAGGGTTGAATTTTACCTCTGAAATGTAACTTTAACATAAAAACGCAACTTTAAGGTTTTTTATACCTAGATTAAATTTTTTTTGATAAAGAACAAAATTTGAGGGTCACGTGGTACCCTGTCAAAAATTTTTCTGTATTGTACAAGATGGGATTGTTAAATTCTAGAAATAAAAATTAAAAATCTCAAAAAGTCGAATTTTCGGCATAAACCACCATAGCAACATCCAAATATTTATTTAATCAGTCAAAAATTTGGGATCATTTTCTCACCAAATGAAATAAATTTTTGATTCAAGACTTCAGTAAGTCTAAAAAAAGATTTCAGGAGGCACCCTAATAAGTACCCTGGTCATCTAAAGATTCGAAAAAAACTTCGAGCTAAGAGTTTGAAATGTTTATTATAATTCCTATTAATGTATAATATTTTTAGTTCTTATTTAAATTCTAAATGGGTTTTGGCTACGCCTTAAATACAGATTCCTGTTATCGAGACCTGCCGACATTCGACAAATTTCGATAGCAGGAATCTTCATTCAGAAAGCAGCCGCTAACATTTTTTTATAAATATATAACTATAAATATCTTCAGGCCCGAAGAGTTAAACTGAGGATTGCAGCCACTGAAAATTATTTAAAAAATATTAATATATTTTTTATTACTTCACATATATGTAATTTTGCATTATATTGATTTATAATTCAATATGAGATATTCCAAAATCTACTTACATAATAATTGAGCAGTGACGGTTGCAATTAATATGGTACAGTAATCATCAATTAGATAAGTAAATATAACGTTGCCAAAAATAGTTCCTACACGACTGAAAAATACTGATATTGTTGATGCAAAAACTCTGAAAAATAGTTTTTTAAATTAAACCAAATACCAAAAAAGAATAATGTGTCTGGACTGTTTGGAATTATACTCCTACCAGTAATAGGTCCCTACCAAACTGGTAATATGCTAAAGTAATAAGAAGCGCGTTTTGCCATTTTCGAAAAAAATGCCTTTTAAAAAAATCCAAGCAGTTTACATGGACCGCCATACGAACGACTACCGACTACTGGTTAGATCAGGCGGTAGCACTCCGGATTTGTAAGCGAAAAGAGTGGGCTCGATTCTTACTGCCTTCATTTTTTGTAAATTTTTTTATTAAAGATTGTTTCATTGCAATTGACTTATTAAATTTATTCAAATCAAACCAAAAATATTTATTTTTACCAATTATTTCATATCAAAAAAATTTTTGTCAAGGATTGCCAATTTTACTCTAATAAAAAATTCTGATTTTCTTCAATAAATATTCAAATACAAATAAATATTAATATAAAATAATTTAAAAATAGAATATAGATAAAAGACATTTTCTATTATTATTATAATATTCATATTTCTTTAATTAGAGTAATAAGCGGTGTTCTCGTTTATAAAAAATTGTATAGGAAGGATATAAAATTTTACTATGTAAATAATGAAAAAAGTAAAAGTTAAATATAATAAAACATTTTGATTATACCATTTGTATAATGTAAAAGTAAATCACACTTTTACCATTCATTCGACAGTAGTATCCTTTGCATCAGTAAAAGTGGTAAAGGTAAAATAAATTGAATAGTCAATTGCAATACAAAATTTGAATTAAAAAACATTTGGCGATAATGCAAGTAACAAGAATCGAGCCCAGACTTTCCCACTTTACCATTTTTCTCGAAAACTCTCATATTAACGAGAAGAATTTAAACAAAGTTCCGAAGAGTGTAGCTTTACCTTGTAAAATATATAATAGGAACTCTAATAAAATATCATTATATTTCAAATTATATAGTTATATAATTAGTATTCTACCTGATATTTGTAGGGAAGAGTATCACGAGAAAAGAGTACATTACACTTAAAGCTGTTGACATAACTGCTTGAAAAATACAGGATAATATTACATTTTCCATGTAGGATTTCGTAAAATGGAGACCAGTTGTCACAATTATGGATGTTCCCAAAAGTGCCACTAAAAATAAAAAGCCAAAGAGTACTAATATATTACACAAGAAAAATTTGGTTATATTGCAATATGATTTTGAAAAGACATGTCAATTTCTGTGAAACTCTTTTTATCTGTGACAATAATTATTCAAAATATTTTTTTAAGCAATCAAGGCCTTGAAACAATAATTATAACAAAATTTCTTTTTCATAACGACATTTTTACAAGAATAATTGAGATACTCCAACATTAAACTAGCTGAATTAATGAGTAAACGAATTTAAAAATATTAAAAAGAAAGTTATAAACAGGTGTGCGGCATTCAGTAGTGGTTTATCCTTTGATTAAATGGGGAAAAAATGTTGAAATTACCTGCAAAAAATCTAAAGCCAAGCTTATCGACTAGCAGTGGTAATAAAATATTAGGAATTAATGTTGTGAGCCCTTGCCACAGTGCACTCCGATAGACACTCTTATCAATTTCTTGTACGCAACCAAAAGAATTTTCCATCTAAAAAAATGATCGAAAAAATATTTTTTTTTTATAGAAAGAAATATATAATTTAATTTGTTTCCGTGTTAAGTAACTTTGATAGAAAATTATACCTTCGTTGAATTTGTTCCAGAATGTTTTCTTGAAATGCTGCAAACACTCGCAGTTTGATTTGGGTGAAGAGCTTCAAAATGAGCAAGTCTTTGGAACAACTCAGGAAACCACATGAGTAGTGAATAAAATGATGATGATGTACAAAAAAAACATATACAAAGAACAACCAGTCTTTTTAAATAAGGAGCTTTAAGGGCATTTCGTCCTTGTGTTTTGAAGTCCTTTAACATTGTACATAATTTTTTCTTGCTTGGAGCTTTTTCTTCCTCAGAAGTTGATTTACTCGTACAAGAATTAGCAAGTTCTATTAGAGCAGGATTCTCACAATTTTTCAAGGTTCTCTGCAAACGATAAAAATTGGTTGAAGTAGGGGCCATGCGCATACAAACCAGGTTTCGTTGCCTATTAAGGCGATAATTGAGTTGTTCCAATCTTCCCCCACACTCTCTCATTCTCATACCCCATCCCATTCCATCCCACCACTCTCTCATCCCATCCCATCCCATTCAACAACATTCCATTTCATCCCGCCCCATGCCATACCGTCCCATCCTATCCAATCACTCTCACATCCCATTCCATTTCATCCCATCACTCTCAAATCGTATCCCATACCATCCCATCTCATCCTGTACACTACATACCATCCTATCACCCTTCCATCTCATCCCATTCCATCCTATCACTCTCCCATCTTATCCCATTCCATCCTATTACTATCCCATCCCATTCCATTCTATCTCACACCATCTCTTCCATCTCATCACGTCCTATCACTCTCTCATCCCATGCCGTCTCATCCAATTTCATCCCAGTTCATCCCATCACTCTCCCATTCCATCCAATCTCATTCCATTCCTTCCCGCTCCACCTTATCCCGTCCCATCCTATCCTATCACTCTCCCAACCCATTCCATTTCATCTCATCACTCTAAAGTCGTATCCCATACCATCCGATCTCATCCCGTCCACTACAATCCCATCCTATCACTCTCTCATCTCATCCCATCCGATCACATTTAATTCTATGCCACACCATCTAATCCCGTCCTATACCATCCTATCACCATCCCATCTCATTCCATTCCATCCTGATTAGTCTCCCATCGCATTCCATTCTATCCCACACTATCTCATCCCGTTCCATCCCATCCCATTTCATCTCATCACTCTCCCATCTCGTCCAATCTCATTCCATTCCATCCGGCCCCATCTCATCCCTCCCATCCCATCCTATGACTCTCCCATTCCATCCCATCCCACTTCATCCCTTCACTGTCCCATCCCATCTAATCCCATTTCATCCCGTCAATCTCCCATCCCATCCAATCCCATCCAATCCCATCCTGTCCCATCCTATCTCGTCCCGTCCAATCCAATTCAATCCCATCCTATCACTCTCTCATCTTATCCCATTCCAGCCTATCACTATTCTATCCCATTCCATTCAATCCCATACCATTTCAACACGTCCCATCTCATCCTATCACTCTCCCATCCCATCTCGTTGCATCCCATCACTCTCCCATCTCATACAATCTCATCGTATTTCATCCCGCTCCATCTCATCCCATCCTATCCCATTTTATCCCATAACTCTCCCATCCCATCCCATCCTATCGCGTCATACCCAACTCTCCCATCCAACTCTTCAATCCATTACTCCTATCCAACTCTCCCATCCAACCCTCCCATCCTCATTTTTACATTAATACAGAGCAGTTGTAGCAGAATGAATTTTTTTTTACCGATGATAACAATATTTTTGAATTTGTTTAACAAGTTTGTTTATAACAATGAAATAGATCAATAAGCAAATTATTTGTATTCCGTAAATCTCCATGCATTGCCTAAACACAATATGAAATTCCGACCGTAAGACTTTTAACATTGATTTTTTTTAAATGAATAATCGAACAAAAATTGAAGGTTCTAGATTTTTTTGAACGAAGAAAATCGAAAATAAGAATTAAAAGTTATCATTCTGTAAAATTGGAATTATTATTTTCTTACATAAAATTCTTCAGGACTTCCTCTAATATTCTCAACGTACATATCAGTCAAAACCTTCATCAATTTTCCAGTCTGTTCACTTTCAGCAAGATATTTAGGAGTCTCCGGGCAGAAAACGAGCCAAATTCCTAAAATTTCGGCTGGTATGGCACAGACAAACACGAAAAGGTTCCATGATCGAAAAAAGAAGTAGTGATTTCTGTATTCAAATTGTAGTGGAATAATTGCCCAGGCCAAAACTGTAATCGAAATTTAAAATTAAAAAATATATGTATAGTATTTTAAGGCGATTGGGCTTTTTGATAATTATATTTTCAACTAGAAGTAAATGCCCACGTAGAACGCGCGTGTTTCTAAATATTATAAGTTTCAAAAATTTTTGAAAATTCAAAGGGGTTGAAATTGTATTTTTTTAAATAGTTCAAAATTGAATATTTGAAAATTAAAAACTTTTGAATTCGAATCATTTTCAATACGAAGAGATTAAAATTGATAAATTTGAAATTGTAAACTAAATTGAATATTTTGAAGTCAAAGCATCCGAAATTCCAGAAATTAAAATTGTTATTACATAAAAAAAATGATTCAATATTTAAATTGATTAGAAAAATTTTCCTAAGTCCAAAAATCAATTCATCGTCATTTTCACCGTTCAAAATGGAAAAAAATGAAAAAAAATGAAAAAATTTCTACTACGGAATGTTCAAATTGAGAACATTTGTAGAACTTATAGAAGTGAAAAATGAAAATTTTAACGCTTAACATGAAAATTCAGAATTATAAAAAAATTAATTATTTAATTACTGATGTATATCAATGTTACGAACACCCCCAAGGAAATTGAAGTATCACAAATTCCAAATAGTTTAGTTATGACCTATTTTGAATTTTAACAATACAATTTTCAACTTTTCGATTTTAAATCTTTTAATTTTTAACACTTAATTGTTGGACAATTTTGAGATATTATATTGAAAATAAAAATTAAACCAAGATGAATACAAATTATTTGTTATTTGGAAATTTTCCAAAATATTGAACATTTAAACGAAAGATAAAACAAAAAAACATTTTTGAGTGGGGCTTCGGTTTCCGGTACCGATCGCGATTGTTGGTGATTTTTTTTGTGGTGCTAACTTTTTGGTTTTGGTTAAGGGAAAGAGGGAGTTCGAGAGGAGAAAGGGCGGTGAGTAGAGTGTTTAAGGGCTAAGGAATAAGTGAGAGTGAAGGGGCTGGTAGAAGGGTGGTGAATGATATATAATTTTTAAAAGTGAAAGAAAAGGATTTTGAGGTTAGGAACGGTTGTGAAAAGTGGCGTGTTTTTCACGCGGGGA
>CAKNXH010085119.1:0-12526 GCA_932178445.1 Andricus quercusramuli | reverse complement strand
TTTTTTCAAGATTTTAGGATAAAAAAAATTCCAAGGATTTTTCAATTAATTTCAATAATTTGAAGAATTTCAAAGAATTTTAGAAGTTTAGGGCATTTTTAAAATTTCAAATCAATTTTCAAGAGCTCCAAGCGTTTATAATGAATTTCAAAGGATTTCAAATACCCAAAGAAATATTTCAAAGATTTTGGGGTATTTTTAAAAATTCCGAAGAATTTTCATAAGCTTTCGAAAATTGCAAAGGTATTTCAAAACATTGTAAAGGACTTCAAATAATTTAGGGTATTTTGAAAGATTCTACAGAATTTCCAATTGTTTTCAGTAATTTAATGGGATTGCAAAGGATTTGAAAGATTTTTGTGTATTTTTATAACTTGCAGGGAATTTTGAAGAGCTTTAAAAAATCTCAAGAGATTTCAAAAAATTTCATAGGATTAGAATTATTTAAGGGTATTTTTAAAAATTCCATGGAATTTTCACGAGCTTTAAAAAAATGCCAAGGTGTTTTTTTGGGTATTTTATAAGATTCCAAGAAATTTTCAATTAATTTCAGTAATTTAATGGGATTTTTAGGCAACTTGAAAATATTGCACGGAATTTTTCATTCATTTTAATAATTAGAAAGTATTCCAAAGAATTTATAAGATTTTAGGAATTTACAAGGAATTTTAAAGAGCTTTCAAAAGTTTTAAGGAACTTGAAAACATTTCAAAGAATTTGAAACATTTCAGGATGTTTTTAAGAATTCCATGGAATTTGCACGAGTTTTCAAAAATTGTGAGAATTAAAATTATTTAAAATATTGTAGGGTATTTGAAAAGATTCCAAGGAATTCTTAATTTATTTCAATAATTTTAAGATATATTCCAAAGGATCTTAAAGATTTTTGGGTATTTTTAAAACTTCCAATTAATTTTAATGAGCTTTAGAAAGTTTCAAGAAATTTCAAAAGACTTCATAGGATTTGGAACATTTTAGGTGTTTTTTTTTAATTCCATGGAATTTTAGCAAGCTTTAAAAAGGTTCGAGGTATTTAAAAAATTTTCAAAGGATTTGAAATATTTTACGGGATTTTATAAGATTCTAAGGAATTTTAAATTGTTTTTAATAACTTAATGAGATTTCAAAGGGTTTGAAATATTTTTGGATATTTAAAAAGATTTCATGCAATTTTCAACTGTTTTCAGTAATTTGAAGGCATTTCCAAGGCAACTTCCAAAAGTTCCAAGGGATTTAAAAATATTTCAAAGGATTTGAAAGATTTTAGGGAATTTAAAAATATTCCGAAAAATTTTCATTCGATTTTAATAATTTGAAGGTATTTCAAAGAAATTGAAAGAATTTTGAGTATTTTTAAAATTCCGAAGAATTTTAAAAAGTGTTAAAAAGTTTCAAAGAATTTCAAAATATTTCAAAGGATTTGAAATGTTTCAGGGAATTTAAATATATTCCAAGGAATTTTGAAATAATTTCAATATTTATATAATAATATATAAATCAATGATAACATTATGAAAAATAATAATTTCAATAATTTGGAAGGACTTCAAAAGATTGTAAAGGGTTTGAAAATTTTGTTTGTATTTTTAAAAGATCCAAGGAATTTTAAAGAGTTTAAAAAAGTTTCAGGAAATTTCACAATATTTCAAAGGATTTGAAACATTTCCGGGAAATTGAAAATATTTCAAAGTATTTTGAAATAATTTGAATAATATGAGAATAAAAACTGATAAATAAATAATAATAATAATGATAACAAAATTATGGAATTTAAAAGGAAACTCTAATTAAATTAAAAAAACCCTTATTGTTAGTCTTAAAAAATGTTGAGGGAAAAATGTTAAAACTGCAATAAATATTAAATAAAATTGAATTTTCAATCATTTTGAATTCATTGCTAATCCTGTAATTATAGGATATAAATAAATGTCTCTTTTTGAACAATTGCCAAATTTTTTTAAGGGATTTCAAAAAATATTCACGTGGTCCTAAAAAATTTCGGAAGATATGGAATGATTTTATTCGAGCTATATTTAATTACGTTTTCAAATATTCTTTGCAATTCACTGAATTCATTTGAAATTCACACCCTGAATTCTTTTTAATATATTTTGAATTGTTTTCAATTCTTTTGAATTCTTTGGAATTCTCTTAGTTTATAAAAAATGTACTAGAATTCGTCTAAATTCATTCAATTGAATTTCTATGAATTTCATCGAATTTTTCTCATTTCCTTCAAAGACCTCAAAATTCACCCCAATTTTACTGAATTCAATGGAATTTTTTTTATTAACAATTTTTTCCAATTCATTTGAATTCTGAGTTTAGCCATTAGTTACTTTTTGTCTCTTTTTGCCTTAGAAATTATTCACTTTTGGTCACTTTTTCGGGTCAGATAGGTGACTTTTTCATTTTTTTAAAATTCATTAGGTTTGTGATGCTCTGAGAATAACAAATTGAATATTTATAAATTGAAAATTGTATTCCATCTATAAAAGATTCTTTATTGAAAATGTTACAAGATCAGAATTTTAGTAATTTAATATTAATGGTCAGGGAACGTGAGAAATTAGTCAGGAAAAAGTCAGGGAATTACAAAAAATGAACTTTTGCGACCATCCCGATTTAATTTACAATTTGCATTCATTCGTTCTTTTATTTTATAAAAAATAGGTAATGAGAAGAGCTCTAGCCCGATCTCGCTATTCAAAAGGAGTAGCCTATGCATTGGCAGATCACTGTAAATTTTTATTTAGAGGAACAACTAACGAATGGACCTGTATGGGGATTTTATCTGATGGTTCTTATGGGGTTCCTCTTGGAATTTTTTTCAATTTTCCTGTTCACTGCAAAGACGGAAATTATGAAATTGTCAAAGTAATATACTTTATATACATTCAAAAATTTTATATTTCAAGGTTTTTACATTCGAGAAAAAAATATTTTGAAACTATTTGGGAACACTTTGTTTTTGATTATTGTCGAATTAAATTGTAACTGTATTATAAAATTTACGTGAATGTAAAATTTGATAATAATTTTTTAGGGCCTTCCGGTTGACGAATACTGCATCAGAAGACACATTCCAAAATTGACCTCAGAAATTCAAATAGAAGTGGAAGCGGCTTTACAAATTTGTCATGATCTTCCGATTTACTATTAAAGAAAATGTTTAAAAATTAAATAAATTATCCTTCTGGCAAAGGAAATTACAACGATTCAAAGATTCTCATGTTTTTGTTGTTTTAAAGTTGAGAGTCCAAGTGTTCAAAATTTAGATTTTAGAAAAAAAAATTATATTTACTTGACTAAAACTTTGTATTCAAATTTCGAATTATAATATATTTAAAGTTCTTTAAGTAGTAATAATAAAAATAAAAATTCACCAATTTGTATGCATTCTAAGTATATGGTGGTGTATTTTTCCTTATTTTTATATGGTATAAAATAATAGGAAGTTACTAGAATTGTTATTAGAATCTCTTACTAATCATGTCGTAAAATTTTTCAAATTTCGAACTTTTTTGAGTCCAGCAAAATAAATAAATTTTTAATCAGAGAGTTTACTTTTCTATCAAAAAGATCGATTTTCCAACAAAAAAGACGAATTTTTATTCAAATACTTGAATTATAAACTGAAAAAGATAAATTTTTTACCGAAAATGGAAGAGTTAAATTTTTCAGTTGAAAAAAATAATTTTCAGTAAAAAAATGAATTTTCAACCAAAGAGATGAATTTGATATACTGAGCAGAAAGATTACTTACATTGAAGAAATGTAGAAGAACTGAATACGGTCATTCATTTTTTTTTTTGATCGAAAGAGTTTTTCTTATATCAAGAAATAAAGTCTTTCAAGTGAAAAAATCATTTCTGTCAGGAAAAAAAATTCTTTCGGTCAAAAAAAATTTGATTTTTCGTATTCATTACTACATTTCTTTGACTTAAGTAATATTTCTTTGTAGTGTACTAAAATGTTGAGTCTTCAACAAAAAAAAATTAATGTTTAACAAAGTGTTTTAAAAAAAACAAGTAGTTGAATTTTCAATCAGAAGATGAATTCTCAACGAAACATGCAATGTAAAAAAACATTTAAACATGTTTTGATATTTCAACTAAAAAATATTTTAATTTTATTTCAAAGACAGTTGAATTCAACCAGAAAAGACGAATTTTCAACAAGATAGTTCAATCTTCAACCAAAGCAGAAGAATTTGGAACGAAATATTTGAATTTTCAACCAAAAAGGAGAATTTTTGACCAACAAGATTAATTTTCTACCAATGATGACGATTTTTCAACAAAATACATGAATTTTCAACTTATAATTATCAATTTTCAAATAAAAATGTCAATTTTCAACAATAAATTAAATATTCGAACATTCAATTAAAGAAAATTAATTGCCAACGAAATAAACAAATCAATGAATAGTTAAATTTTCAACCAAAGAGAAAATCTTTAAAAAGAATTTTTAAAATCCGTAAAAGAATCTTTAAATCTTTAACCAAAAAAATGAACTTTCAAACAACAACTAGTTCCATTTTCTACCAAAGTATCAAAATTTCAACAAAATACATAAATTTTTAACAAAAGAGATGAATTTTGAAAATAAATTTTTACCTATATACTTAAATTTTCAACCAGTAAGATGAATTTTTAACCAAGTAGATAAATTTTCAACAACAACGAAAAAATGAATTTTCAAATATCAACAGAATATTTAAATTTTTGACCAAACAGATGAATCTTCAGTCAAGAAAAAGAATGTTTAATAAAGTAGTTCAACGTTCAACCAATTTTTTTACAATGTATTTAAACATTCAAACAAGTAGTTAAATTTCAACCAAAAAAAGTATTTTCGACAAAATAGTTGAATTCTCAACAAAAACAGATGAATTTTAAACTAAATAATTGAATTTTCAACTAATAAAATGAATTTTTAACCAAGTAGATTAAATTTCTACCAAAAATACGAATTTTTAACAAATGAAATGAATTTCCAACAAAATACTTAAATTTTAAACTAAAAATATTTATTTTTAATTACAAATTTCATTCTTAAACAAAAAATGTAAATTTTCTTTTGAGTTTTTATCAGAAAAAAATGTTTTCAAGAGAATAGTTGAATTTTTGACCAAAGATATGGATTTTCAGCAAAAAAAAAAAAAAACAGTTTTAAACAAATAAGTTTAACTTTTAATGAAGTGGTTAAATTTTCAGCAAAAAAAAATAAATTTTAAATGAAAAATTTCATTATTTTTATATCTGAACCAAAAAATTTAATTCCAAAGGAAAAAATTCAAATTTCAACCAAATAATTGAATTTTTTACCAAAATAGCCAAATCAGATTAAATTTTAATTGAACAGTTGAATTTTTAACAAAGAGACATGAAATTTCTAGCAAAAGAGATTGATTTTCAAACCGAAAATTTCGAGCAAATTCTTGAAATTTTAAGCCAAAAGAACCAATTTTCTACAAAAGTTGAATTTCCAATCAAAATGTTAATTTCTAACCAAATAGTTAAATTTAATACCGAAAAAGTTAAATTTTTAACGAAAAAAATTAATTTTTACCAAAATGTTGGAATCTGCAACAAAATGATTAAATTTTCAATTAAATAATAAATTTTATCAGTAATAAAGATGAATTCTCAGTTAAAAATAGTGCAGTAATTTTTTCAACCAAAAAGAATGAACTTTGAACTAAAAATAGTATGATTCTTTTCTTGGATTCTATTAATTTATTTCAGATTGAAGTTCATTCCTATTACTTTTTTAAACATTTGTTTAGAAAAGTGGAAATTTTGCTTAAAAAATAAGCTCAAGTTTTCAACTGAAAACTTTTTATTTTTGGACTACACAGTTTCAAACCCGCACTATCGATTCGCAAAACATTTTTGAATCAGACAATATTCTCTTTTTTTTTGGATTCAAAAATTCGAATTTTTGAAAATTACTAAAACATCTTTTCTTGTAGTTCAAAAATTCTGGCGAATGTTTGATATATACGGTTATTACTAGTAAACACTAATATACAATTAGAAAATCAAAAGAGATTTTTTTGCTCAATTTACAATTTTTTAAAAATGTGCAAAAACCATTTTTTTTAATTGAACGAAAAAATCCGATATCCCAATATGCAGAAATTCTTACATCACAAAAAAAAATTTCCTGAAAAGCAGAATGATAGCATATTTTTTTGGTTCAAGCTGAAGAAATTTCAGGTTCGACGTATTCAACTTTTTTCAAAATGTGTGTATTTTACTCAATTGAAAAAACACATTTTTTACACATTAAAAAAATTCTAAATTGAATAAAATATTTTCTTTTGTACGGAATCCATTGCAAGTCAAGCAAGTTCTATACTTCAAGTCGTTGAATCCCTTAGGGACGAAATATGTTGCTTTTGAAAGAAAATTAGGCGATCGTATTTTTCCGATTTGTGAAAAAAAATTTCTACGAAGTTAAGAATATTTTAATTTTGTGCTTTTTTCATGAAAACCTGAATTTTTTCTTCATAAACCTCTATAACTCTATAAATCCATCGAAAATATAAAAAGCAGTTCACAATTATCAAAAAGGCGGCGATTTTTTTGAAAATATAAAAAGTCGGTTTTACCAATAAACCCACACTTACATTTTTTACCAATTTTTTGTTTTAATTTGTATTCGTAAAAAATATTCAGATAAAAGTTTGCGCGTCTAAAAAAGGTTATGAAAAGTATCCCTTGTTCTTCTGCTATATCTTTCAGTTTTTATGAGAAAAATTCAACAATTATATTTTTAGGAGAAGAAAATTCTTTTGGCTTCAAAAATGGTTTAGCACACATGAATTTAATAAAATATCTTTCTTCTATTAGTCAAAATGTTAAAAAAATATTGGAAAGAATAAAATAGGTAGGGGGTTTCAGAAAACATTTTTTTATATTTTCAAAATTTAAAGCAAAAAAATACATTTTCAGGAAAATTTGTGTTCCTAAAAATATAATTTTGGTATTCTTTTGTGAAAGATACAAGGTATCGCAAAAGAGTGAGAAAGATTTTTCATGGAACTTTTTTAGACCTGAAAACTTGTATCTCAACATTTTTTTGTAATTTTTTCTATTTGACGTTCCTGGTGCTCGACAATAACAGGAAAATTGTTGAAATTGCCCAAGCTCCATATAGTAACATTAGTTTAAGATATTTCAATATCATATAATTAACAAACGTTTTATGAACAAATTGTTGGTTGAAAGAATGTTTTCTACGATTATCCATAATTTTACGTTTTTCAAGTTATATTACAAGGAATTTGAATAGAAACAATATTATAATGAACAATTTTTTTGAAGATTATAATTGTTTACATCATAAAAAATGTAATAAACAAATGCATCAATCAGGCATTTTTCGACAGAAAAATTCGTTTTTTTTTTCAATGTAAATTTTTTAAATTAGGAACTTTATGATAATTTTAGCAACATTCATAATTTGTTGATCGATCTTATGATTTTTAAACAAACTTAATAAACAAATGTATTAATCTGACATTTGCCGACAGAAAAATTCGTTTTTTTCGATGTCAATTTTTTAAATTAGGAACTTCATGATGAATACAGCGAAATTCATAATTGGTTGATAAATTTTATGTTTTTTCAAAAACAAATTTAATAAACGAAAGCATTATTCGGGCATCCGTTGATGGAAAAATTGTGTTTTTTTTTCTCTAAATGTCAGCCTTTTTAATTGGGAACGTAATAATAATTTGATTAACACTCATACCTAATCGATAAATTCTATGGTGTTTTAAACAAATTTAATAAACATGTGCATTATTTGGGTATTTGTCGACGAGAAATTTTTTTTTTTCAATCTCAGTCGTTGAGTTTAAGTTTCTCAGAATTTTTCCAGCGTCAGATGCCCCAAAAATGCATTTTTGCCTTAAATTTGTTTAAAAAAATCATGAAATTGATCAATAAATTATGAATTTCGATAAAATTATCACGAAGTTCCTAATCAAAAAAGTTGACATGAATGAAAACGAATTTTTCTGTCGAAAAATGCCTGATTAATGAATTTCTTTATTAAATTTGTTTAAAAAAGTCATAACATTTATCTACTCATTATGAATGTTGCTAAAATTGTCATGAAGTTCGTAATTAAAAAAAAAAGGCATCGAAAAAAACGAATCTTTCTATCGAAAAATGCCTGGATTAATGAATTTGTTTATAATATGAATAATTATAATTTTAAGAATTTTTTTTTATTATAATATTGTTTCCATTCAAATTTCTTGCAATATAACTTTTAAAAAAATTTAAAAAAAGGCGGCCAAATTTTCAAAAAATTAATGGGTGCATATTGGATTCGCCATTTCGAGTTTTGGAAATCTGACTTTAGATTCGTTATCACCGACCTGCAAGACCCCCAGATGCCAAGTTTCATGAAGATTCTTCAAGTTTTTGAAAATTCGTCCGCCATATTGGATCCGCTATTTTGAATTTTGAACAGAAACATTCTACAGTGAAATAAACATACATTACTTTTTTAAAATTGCATTACTATCGTTACAAATCGCCAGTATTTGATCGAAAATTAATCTGTCTTAGTTGAGGATTTAAACTATTTTGTTTAAAATTCATATTTTTTAGTTGAATTCAAGTATTAGTGGTATAAAATTGAAATCCTTTTTGGCTGAAATATTAAATATCACGTTTATCGTTGGGAATTCATCTTTTTTGGTAGAAAATTCAATTACTTAGCTGGTAGTGGAACTATTACTTTGTTAAAGATTCATTTAGTTGTTTGATGATTCATCATTGATTTGAAAAGCCTTTTCTTTTGTTCCAAATTTAATTATTTTGTTAAAAATTGTTTTATAGTTGAAAATCAAGTGTTTTAGCTGACAATTTAACGCGTACATGTTTGGTTCCAAATTTATCTTCTCAAGTTGAAAATTGAAATATTTGGCTAAAAATTCCCGTATTTTATTGAAAATTCGAATTTTGTGGGAAAATATTTAGTCTCTTTTTTAATTAATTCATCTTTTTGTTTGAAAATTCCTCCAAAGATTGAAATATTTGGTTTAAAATTCATCTTATTGGTCGACAATTGATCTTCTTGGTTGAAAATTAGTTTTTTCTTATTTGGAATTACTTTTTTTAACTGAAAATGTAACTGTTTCTTTTATTGTAAAAAAAATTTTTTTCTAGAAATTTGATTTTTTTTCTATTAAAAATGAATTTTTCGACTGAAAATTTAACTATTCTATTTTAGTTGGATCTGTTTTAGTTGAAAATTCAACTATTTATTGAAAATCCGTTTTTTTTGGTAGAGTAGTTACTCTCGTTAATTGAAACTTCATCTTTTTGGTTAAATTAATTTATTTGGTTGAAAATTGAACTACTTTGTTAAAAATTCGTTAAAAATTAATTTTATTAACTGAAAATTTAACAATTTTATTTTTGGTGAAAAATTTAGCGTTTTAGTTACAAATTCATGTATTTGGTTGAAAATCAATTTTTTTGAGTTGAAATTTCATCATCTTAGTCAATCTTTTTCGTTATAAAATTATCCGTTTTGTAGAAAATTCAACTATTCTATTTTTTGTTAAGAATTCATTTCTCTGGTTGAAAAAAAACCATTCAGTTAAAAATTCGTTTTTTTTTGTTGATAGAAAATTCATCTTTTGGGTTGAAAATTCATCATTATAATTAAAAATTAATTTGTTGGCTGAAAATACGTTTCTTTCTAGTTGAAAATTAATTTTTCTGACTGAAGATGTAACTACTCCATTTTTGCTTGAAAATTCATATTTTTAGTTGAAAATGTATTAATTTTTCTGTTCTGTTAATCATTCTTTTCAGTTGAAAATTTATGTATTTTATTGAAACTGTATGTATCTTTTTTCGTAGAAAATTCATCCTTTGGGTTTAAAATTCAATTATTTTGTAAAGAATAATTTTTTTTTGTATGAAAAAGAAACTATTTTCTCAAAAAAATTTTTTTTTGGTTGACCATCTAATTTTCTAACATTTCAAATGTTATAATTTTGTTGGAAAATTGATCTTTCTCAGATAAGGATTCATGTACTTTATTGAAAATGAGTCTTTTTTGGTAAAAAAATAATCTATTGGGTTGAAAACTCAGCTAACTATAGACTTAAAAATTCACATTTGTGGTTGAAGATTCATTATTTTAGTTGAAAATTCATATTTTGTTGTTAAAAATTTATTTTTTTTGACTTGAAAACACAACTAAAAAGTGTTTAAAATATATATAAAATAAAATATATTAAATTGTCAAAGCACATAAAGGCCGAGCATATTCTCGAGCATATTCTCATGCGTCGCATGCTTTCTTGTCAAATGCATATTTCCGCAAAATTTTTAAAAATCGATCTGAAAATTTTCAAAAATCTCCCTTCAATAGTGAGGAACAAATGTCTTATTGGAAGTTTCAACTCTAAAGTTCTCTCGATACTTTTTGTCGGCGAAACTGAAAAAACGGGGTTACCGAACTGTCTCATTTTGCAATTGAATAATATTAAACAAAAGGCGATTTTCAAATTTTTCTCCACTTTTTAGGCATCGCTAAGGTATATTTCGTGTGTAAATCAAAGTTCCAAACTTTTACTTTTTTCAGCTGTTCATGTTTATTATTAAAAATACTTATCTGATGAAAAAAAAGAAAAAAGTTCTCTATCGTCATTCTCTATAAGATTATATTTGGAAAAAATTAATTTTGTTACTCAAAATTTCCGTGCGAGACGTTTGGACAATACTTTTATCCGTTTTCGCGCGCTCGAGGAAAAAGTTGGAAAATTAACCGGTCTAGTCCACATCTATCCAGCAAATGCATATCTAAGTAGAGGGGAATTAGAATTGAGTGTTCGGTTTATTTGTTCGAACCTGTTCCGTGTGATATGTGTAAGACAAGTGTCAATCTTTTATGCGAAATTTAAAAAGCAATGAGTAAGTAAAAAATGTGTAAATTTAGCTTACAGTAAAAGATTTTATGATAAAATATATAATTTTGTATTGACAAACGTAATAAAATAATATTTATTCGATTGCAAGGCACGTAATAATACAATCTTTAATGTTCAGATCTAGTTCAGATTTTACAGTCTTCAAGGATTCTGATTTGAATAAAATTATTGAAATAAGAGAATGGAATGTCTATGAAAGTGACAAATGAAATTGACGATACTTTAACGTTACTTTATATTATTATTATCTTTAATAATAATTCTATACAATGGTTACAGAGGGTCAGACGCAAGAAAACGTTGTACAAGATGCAATCGAAAAGACGGGTAAATAATATTAGATTATATTATTATTTTTTTACTATTTATTTATTATATTATTATATTAACATTATATTATACTGGGTGTTTATTATTATCATTATATTATAAAATTAATTTCTCAGGCTTAAGATGGTTACAGCCACATATGCCGAAGGCATTTTTGGTTAGAGTTCAATTTTTTATTTTATTTTTTGAAAATTATGCACGGACCTACAGCTTAAGGTGGGATCCGAACCACCAGAACCTCGGTAAAGGCTCAGGGATCAAACCCCGGACCTCTGAGGTGAAGTCCGAGCATCCAACTTAGCCACCAAGGCTCTTATATTATTATATTATATTATTAGTATATTATATAATTCGGGGTAATCAAGGAAATTCTGAGTAATCCCAGTATTTTGTAGTAATTCACTTGTCATTCGAAGTCATTCACTTGTAACCTAAAGTTAATTAATTAACTTTTAATGCAGGGTAATCCAGATAATTTAGAATAATTCACATAGATGATTAAAATAATTTTCAACTGTTTTCTTGAGAATTTGTTGTTTTGTTTTTATTGAACATCAATTTTCTTGACTGGAAATTTAATTATTCCATTTTTTGTTGAAATTATTCTTCACTGTTAAAAAATCATATTTTCAGTTAAAAATTTAAGTAATTGGTGAAAAATTTCTGTTGAAAATTCAACTGTTTTCTTGAAAATTCTTCTTTTTGGTTTAAATATTCAACTACTTTAGTAGTAAATTGACTCTTGAGTTGAAAATTATACTATATTGTAGAAAACTCATTTTTTTTGTTTAGTTGAAAACTAATTTTTTATCTTAAAATTTAACTTTTCCATCTTGAAATGAAAATTTACATTTTTTACTTGAAAATTCAAATACTAGGTTGAGAATTGAACTGTTTTGAAGAGAATTAATTTTTTTTGTTCAAGATTCCTCATTTTAGTTGAAAATGGTTTCGTTTAAAATATCCCTATTATAACTGAAAATTTAACTTTTTCATTTCTGTTTCAAATTTGTCTTTCTTAGCTGAAAAATTGTGTGTGATAAAATTTCTTTTTTTGCTGTAGAAAATTAAGATTCTTGTTTGTAAATTCATCGTTTTGGTTGAAAACTGAACTATTTTATTGCAAATTCATGTATTTTTGAAAAACTTGTCTTTTTCAGTAAAAAAAAATATTTTTCCTTAAAAATTCATCATTTGAATTGCAATTGAACTATTTTTGTG